>VMOF01000126.1:0-12737 GCA_011764245.1 Trialeurodes vaporariorum
TGCGGTCCTCGACTCGACCACCACCAATCCTTCCTCCATCCCTCCCCAGCTGTTTCTTTTGTCGGCGTGGAAGCTGAGCCGAGTCCGCGAGGATCGGACCGTACCGAGTCAGAATCTGGACCAAAAATCGGGGACCGGAGAATCGAACTGAAAACTGAACCAAGCGGTGGCGGTGAGGATGACTGGACACTTGCCACTTATGCTCGCGCTCCAATCCCCCCCCTCCCCCGACTTCCACCTCGACGTCATCGTCATCGGTGAC
This sequence comes from Trialeurodes vaporariorum, assembly GCA_011764245.1. Taxonomy (NCBI): domain Eukaryota; kingdom Metazoa; phylum Arthropoda; class Insecta; order Hemiptera; family Aleyrodidae; genus Trialeurodes; species Trialeurodes vaporariorum. The sequence goes on from VMOF01000126.1 coordinate 263, forward strand.
AGAGAGCCAAAAGGGTGGAAACTGATTTGTCATGCTTGTTTCACCAGATACACAATGGATCCCTGTCACCGCCTCTGTCTTGTCTCCTTGGCAACCGAAATTCTGCTCCGGACTCCGGACGCCCGTCATTGAAGAACGCAACTCTTCAAAATATCCCACTATTGAATCGATGATGTGAATGTATGTGACGTCATCCCTAGAGAATGCACCCGAGGAAGTAATAGGCAAGTTACTATGATGAAATGGAGCATGTTACGTAAGTCCAATTTTTTTTTTTTTTTTTTTTTTTTTTTTTTTTTTTTTTTTTTTTTTATGAGAGGATTTCATTTGGAGATGCACCACCAGAGGCGTAAATATACGCGTAAGCAAGCCATAGCCATTGTCGGTGGGCATACGGGCCTTTGAGGCGAAAAGCTGTGAGAAAGATAAGAAAAGAAAAAGAAAAAAGAGAAGGGGAAAAGCAAGAAAAAAAGGAAAGGAAAACAGAGGAAAAGAAGAGTTGAGAGTGAGAGAGGGGAGGGGAAAACGAAAAGGGGTGGAAGAAGAGAAGAGAAGGAGGGAAAAGAAAGTGTAGACCTTCCAAATTCTTTCTTTGCCATTTAATCATCTCTGGCAACATTGCATTTGGTTCATTGAAAGGTACCTTGGGATATGCATCACTATAGTCAAAATGCGTGGTTTTTGATGGACTTGCACTGAATTAAAAAATAAAATAACAAGAATTATAATTAAAAAAATAATTTAATCGTACGTTATTGTGAATCAAAATAATTGATTAAACAATTTGAATCGAGAAAGCGCGGTAACAGACGATAGTCCTCTGGGGTGTATAGATAAATGGAAAACATGAGTTTCAACAAGAATTAATTTTTAGCCATTGCTTGCTGCCATCAACAAATTTCGAAAAATGAAAAAATTCCGTTTCCGAAAGAATAGGCCCATCTCTTGAGTCCTGACAGATATCTATCACATTTTCGTTGTCTCTTGGACGAATCACAAATTGAGGAACAAGGGTTGAAGGGGAGTTCCTATAGTTCGGAAGGAAGAACCAACAACATTATGTGCGCTGCATATTCGCATCCAATATATTGAAAAAATGAAACACGGATACTACACACAAAAACAAAATTGTTTACAAAACAGGCATACTACAATGAAAACGAGGAGGAAAGCAAAGCAAAGCAATGGGGGGACATTTTTGGTGAGAAACCCTGAATAGAGTGCACAGACTATAAAGTGTGATCCATCAAAAAATATGTCTCAGCTATCAGCGGTAAAAAGACGTATGAGGCAACGATACTTCAGTGTGTCGATGACTACCACCAATGCCGCCAGATTTGGAAAAAAAAATATATATATTTTCCGATTGAGTCAACGTGAAGTGTGCATTTTCCCCTTAAATCTGGCAGCTCTGTCTAGTGCCTAGGTCGGGGATTCCTTGTGTGTTCCTTAATCTCTCGATGCATGTGCTCCGATTGATGTCTCAATGTCTCACTGTCTCACGGGTTACCTCGCACTTTCGATCATTTCAAAAGGATCCTCCTTGCACAGAAAAAAAAAAAAAAAAAAAAAAAAAAAAAAAAAAAAACGAGTGAGGACAAATTCCGTATTCGCACCTTTGTTTTGTGAAGCACCTGTAAGATCTCTGACAGCCGTTAGAATACGCTCAGAAGCTCAGTTATCTCTTAATGGAGGGGTCCACTGCAAGTATTTAGTACACATAATTTTTGATATTTGTTGTTCCTTCAACACCTTCTTCGGTTGTTTCTCATCTTCATTTACTTCTATCGTTGCCAGATTTACGGCTTTTGGTCTTATATTTTCCATAAGAAATCGGCGTAAAATATGCGCGGCTTTTAACCTCAAATCTGAAAACAGTGTTTACTTCTCCAGTACGTCTCAGAAGTCTTTACAGCAAATGGAACTCCAGAACTGGAGAAACGGTTCAAATCAAATTTCGCGTCTTTCTTTGCAAAAAACCAAGGAAAATGCCCAAAGATCAGTAACCTGTTGTTCCAAAACTGATTTTAAGTGTTATCGTTACAGTCAAAAATAATTAATTTCATACTTTGGTTTGAATTAAACTTATCGCAATTGGAGCTTTAAGCTGGGTCAGCTCCCAAAATGAGCTTACAACATGATTGCCATTGCAATAATTCGAACTGTAATGTATGAAATTAAATTCTGGTTGTGCGAGAATTCTTATTGAAATCAGTTACTGCACACAGTAACTTAGGATCTATAATTTTGTAGGTACGTAAAAAAAAAAAAAAAAAAAAAAAAAAAAAAAAAAAATCTTTATTTTGATGGCCCTCAAATTGGTTGCACACTCCATCAGCTTATAGTCAAGGATATAGATAGTTACAACTTACACAAATTTAATTTAATTGGTTGTTTTAGTTATTTGAATAGATTGTGGATTTCAAATATATTGAAGCACAGATACTTCTGTTTCCGGGGGGGGGGGGGGATACCGTACCACGAGTTGGCCAGCCGCCGAGGTATGCTAAAAAATAAACGTCCTAACTGGTGGCCAAAAACCTCCATCATGTTGTTTTCTGACACTGTAACCTAACTGCTATTCAAAAAAAAAAGGAGGGGAAAAAACCAAATGCGCTGCCTTGTCATTGAGATGGGTTTCACTAAACCTGGAGCACCCCTTTACCTCATCAAGTACTCTCTCAGGACACCGTTATCTTTTCTCATATAGCTGTGCGGCAAAACTGAAAAGCCTTTGAAATTGTGGGTCAAAAAATGTCTCCATCCTTTGCCGGTGCAGCGGACGGCGACAAAAAGGTCTTCCCACGCTGTCTTTGAGTCTCGTCGAATTTGGTTCTGAAAGTAAAACAAACTACCAGATATTGCGGAACGCTCAGTGGTATAGATCGTCAAAAAATCGAGCAAAAAACGCTGAGGAGGTTTCATGCGTATAATGTTCTTTGAGGGTGAGTTCAGTCTCAGGACCGGTCATTGCCCTGGCAAAAATGGTCCATAAATGCCCATAAGATCCATAACCAATTCTCTATACAGAGTATGGATATGTATGCCATATGAATCCATATGGCATAAATATGGATCCATATGAATATGTATGGATATGGTATGGGTATACGACGTTGACTGTTGATATCCTTACAGATATATATCCATAGGGATCCATATACATATCCATACTCGGTTGTGGATCTTATGGACTTGTATGGACCATTTTTGCCAGAGCAGGCCGACGTGACGTTTTAAAAGGAGGTGGCACTAGAGATTAAAATGTGGCCGCTCTTCAAAGAAAAATTTCGAGATCTGAAAACTTTTTTTTTAATTTATTATTTATCTTTTGTTCGTTTGCAGGTTCTGCCTCATTTTTCCGGTCCTAGGAGCCTGGAAGCCACGTGGGGTACGAGCATTATTTGAGCAACCACCTCCCCCCCTCCCCTCTGTATAGTCCGGCTCAGTCTATTTATAGCTTTTAGTACTTGAAGAAAGAAATTTTCGCAAGAAGGGACCATGAAAAAATAAGTGTGTCCTTAAGCTAAAACCCTCAATTTGCTCACAATGCACAGTTCTCAAGAAGAGCACAACCATTGTTTTATGGGCCCTTTCTACGGGAATGTCCTTAATAGGCAGATTCAACCTCTATGCCCAGCGCACGTATTGCAAATTGCCCGGAGGAGACACTTAATTTGAATTAGCCCTTCCGTAAACCATGTTAACCCGTTCACGGGACGTGCGCATGTGTGCCATTTTACGTCACATGGGATTCAATGGAATTTAATAAAAACATATTGCATAAAATTGTGTGACCCATCCAAATTTTTGGAAAACTGTCCTCTTTTGAACGGTCTAAAAAAATCTGAAAAAAAGTTAAATCCCAAAACGTGGGCATGAAAGGGTTAACCGTTCAGAACCCAAATGCGTATTTTTCAGCTTACTGTGATGCTTTTCACACAGTTACATTTTATCATGATGGAAATAATAAAGGAAAGGTGAAAAGGAGACAATTCAAAAGACTGCTTCGTCAAGCGCCTTCAATCCGTGATGTAGGCTAAAACAAGTACCGTGGAGTAGGAATATTTATCTTCTCACTTAATGCGAAGGAGTGCGCGAGGGTGGTTTGACTTATGAAACGTGGCGCTGAAAGGGTTAAAGCTTACTATTTCTGATTGGAAGTGCTATTTCGAAATAAAGTACATTTTCTTCTTGTTTCAGTGGCAACCATCATCTTATATTATCAAAACTTTCCCTCAAACTGTCAGATCTGCTATTTTCCGGCCATTTTTACATGGTATTGACCTCTGATCCTATCACAAACATCTGTCAGCTATATGTAGATTTCTCCATCCAGTTTAGACATTTTTTTACTTAGATACTTTGGTCTTTTATACGAAACTTTGAAATAAATTAGAGTGTTAATATCACTAAGTAGTAACTTTGGGAAAACAATTGGATACGTAAGTATCATTCATGGGTGTTCCATCCAAGTCTTCATCAGAGGCAGCTTTGAGCTTGTGAAAAGCAATTTAAAAAGAAGAAAGAGGAGAGGACGGATTATGCGTCAGTATTTACAACAACAAAAATAAAAATTATGTAAATTTTTCAACTCACCATTTAGATAAAAAGAAGATACTTTATCGTTTACGAATAATCTGTTTACTTGATTAAAATTTCGTTTCATTTGATTCTCCTCATCTTTCTGTACATTAAATATACTCTGTGAAAATTGGAATTATTATATTTTTTTTTTTTTTTTTTTTTTTTTTTTTTTTCATTGAAATCTACAGTGAAACTGCACAGAAAATTCTGATTGAAATTACGGAACGTAGAAAGAAAAAGAGGTAAAAAGAAATTCCCTTTAAAATAATAAGAATTCATATTGATTCAACAAGAATTATTATTGGTCCTATGGTCCTATTGAACGTTCTGATGATTCAGAAAAATCGCAAGAAAGAACCGTTGGATCAATAAGAATTCTGGTTGAATCAATAAAAATTCTTATTATTTTAAAAGGAATTTCTTTTTACCCCAATTTCTTCCTAAGTTCCGTAATTTCAATCAGACATTTTTCTCCGTGTTGCGCGAAAAAACTTTTTCGGAAATATTGTTTCTATGTGGGTCTTTTCTGGCGATTGTGACCAATGTAAGGAGGACGACAACTGATGGGAAAAGAGCACGGAGAGACTAAAAATTGCGGTTTGGAATATATCAAAGGAGCAACAGATGTCTTTGCTTTTGCGCTTTTCTCTTTGCCCTCCGTTGCCTTCACTCCGAAAAGTTACGCGACTCCAACGGTGACTGTAGTATGGAGCATCCCTTTTGCTTTTGCGGTTTTCATTCCTCATCCTCGTCTGACCCTTTTCTTTCTCCTGAGAGAAAGAGAGCGAGACGGAGAGTAAGAGAGAGAGAGAGAGGGGGAGCAAGAGCGAAAGAGAGAGAGAGAAATGTATGACGCCATTAATATGTGGTCAACGTTCACAAGTCGCCAGCACATGTGCACTGGGCCCCGCCGTCTGATCCCGGTATCCCTGCAGAGCGCCCATCTTCCAACGAGTAGCAACATCAAACGGTCTTATCTACCGCCGAATAATAACTACCGCGAGCTCGCCCCGGCAAAGTTTAAAAGTGGTCATTTCCTAATGAATGTCTTAAACATAAATTCCAAGTTGACCAGTAGCTAGAGTTACGGTGGTCGGTTTCCGTTAACGACTTCTAAGACAATAATTCTTACGTCTCCCCGCGAGAGAGAAAGAGAGAGAGATGGTGAAAGGGAACGAGAGAGTGAGAGAGAGAGAGAGGGAAGGAGAGAGAGCTTTTACTGCCCGCCGCGCCAAACCAAGCCGCAAGTTGCCTGCAATTATGATTATAATAAAGGGTTGCGTCCTTCCTTGTTAAGGAGGTTGAGGGGGTTGTGGAAGGGAGGGGGAAAAAAACCTCCGAGCCCAGCGACAGATTGGACTGTCGTTTGTTTTAATGAGGACGGTGCCTCGAGAAATGGGAAACAGTTTAGTTCCAATACCAGTTCATACCTTGAGTTCAATGTAATGCTCCCCGTATAAGAACAGTTTCTAATGGAAATTTTTGGCTGTCACACTACCTGAATGCAACCTGTATGTGGCCTCGAAATCACTGAGCAGCTAGAGATAAGTTCTAAACCAAAAAAATTGCCAAAATTAATGAGAAATCACAGCTTTTCCTTGCCATTTTTAGGTTATTCCACCATTCGACCAAAAATAAGCTTCTATTTTCAATCATGCATGCCCAAATCATCATCATCATCAACATCATCATGATAGTAGACCCACTGCAAAGGTTTAAAAAACAAAAACAAACCAAAACTATAGTCAAAAACAGCGGCGGCAGTTGATCACGAGAGGGTCACCAGGAGACGATTGCTGTGACCTGTGACCTTCAAAATGATATCAAAAAAATCCGGTATCATTGAAATAATCACGAATATCTGCAAACAGGTCGATTCAAAATCCTAGCTCGATCGAGAATCGATCCTGGCCCGAAAAAGTTTGGCTATACCCCTAGTCTAAATAGAATTTCCTTGGACATTCCCAGACTTTTTGAAAACCCTGTATGTTATTTAGTTGATGAGTCCTCGAGAAAAGTAGGACAGCTTGCATTTTCAATTGCTTTCTTCATAGTTAAAATTGGGGTTTAGAAATTTCAACGGGGCGCGCCGTTATTTTTCACGTATGTGCGTATATTGATGCCTAAAATCACTTTTAGCAAAAGTCTGTTACACTGATTTATAGATGCAATATATTCCAGAGTTAACCTCAATTTTTGGATATCTACTGTTTGGTTCAGAAAAATATAGAGGGGAGAGGGCAATTTGAGATCTCAAAGTTAAATTTACTTGAGTAAACACCAAACAAATAATTCCGTAGAAAATTTATTTGAACGAAAACACTCAGAAGCGCAAGACGCATTTGAACCATAACCGAAAAAAGCAAAATAAAAAGGCGAAATTTTGAGATGATCCATAAAATAATAATACTAGTCCGTCACGCGGCTCCATGCAATTTGCAACAAGAAAATTCCGAAGGCAAAGAAAGTACTGACAATACTGCCACACCCCTGGAACGTCAAGAAAATATTTTCATCGAATGATTCTGAGCAAAAATGAGATGGTATAGTTACCTTTTGGGTAAGTAAAAGCGAGATGAGTATAGCCCAAACACTGTAATGAGCCAGCTACACCATACCTTTCTCTTTCTCTATACATCTGTCTCCGGTATAACTCCTAGCTTCCTCTCTCTCTTCTCTCTCTCTCTCTCTCCTCTCTCTCCTGCTCTCTCTCTCATCTCATCTCTCTCCTCTCTCTCTCTCTCTCTCCCTCTCTCCTCTTCTCTCTTCCTCCTCTCTTCTCTCTCTCCTCCTCTCTCTCTCTCTCTCTTCTCTCTCTCTCTCCTCTCTCTCTCTCTCTCTCTCTCTCTCTCTCTCTCTCTCCTCTCTCTCTCTCTCTCTCTCTCTCTCTCTCTCTCTCTCTCTCTCTCTCTCTCTCTTCTCCCCTCTCTCATCTCTCTTCTCTCTCTCTCTCTCTCTCTCTCTCTCTCTCTCTCTCTCTCTCTCTCCTGTTATACCCTCTCCTATACCCCTTGCCCAAACCGTCGTCTAATGCTTTTACCCATTAAGATAGGTCTTTGATACTGCGAAAGAGGTCTTGAAAATACCGCAAGAAATGGAAATCATGTGAGACGCGGCATCTTGATTGGTTTCTTACGGGGTTTATCTTCCCCACCCCCCGCCATTCGCGGCGCCACCAATTGCGACAGAGAAAACACCTTCACTAAATTTCCGCGAATCCCTTCCTCGGAGACGACTCGACCGCATTCTGGTGCCAAGCGAGGCGGTAGGTAAATGGGTTTATGTGACAGACGCAAGGCATCTTCGTACGAAAATTACCCGCACTGAAAATGAAGAAAGGAGCAGGATGGGGTAAGTTAACGTTAAAGGGATGAATTCAAATGTCAGCGACACGTTTGATGATGCAGGGATACAACAGCTAGTGGGTCAAAAAACCGCATAAACTAAACCAAATTCGGAAATGACAAAAGAGCGAATGTACTCTTAGTCATTCTCATTAGCTAGGTAGCGTAGGACATGTGCAGTGATAGCCTATATGAACTGCCTCATAGATGACACCACTCGTAAAAAGAATTGCGATAGAAACCATGTAAGTACCTATAGCTGATAATTGATGTCCCTTTTACATTCCATTTGCTATCGTATGTGATCTCGATCATCAATCAAGGTCTATAAACAGCTCCAAGCTTTTGTCTTACTCTCTGTTTGGTCATTTGAACATATGTATTGGAAAAAGGATAAAAAGAGAAGCCAAATGAGACTTATACTTCCATTACTGTCCTTGTCTAACTCATGCATGTGTTCAATAGAGAAGAGAAAGAAAGAAAGACAATAACTTTCTGAATTCACTTTGACTGTGTCTATTTTTAAAGAATAACTCAGAACGATCAATCAGGTAGTTTGCGCAGTAAACTTTTTCCCGTTTTCCGATTTGATATAGCGCGGCATTACCGACTAACCAGTCAAAGCGGCTCGGTTTTTGGTGTGATCGCTGCAATTTTAGATCGAACAAAAAGTTATTCAAGAAATGTTGATGAGTAATCTTGAAAAAATCACACATTTTAATAAATGTGGATTAAATCAAGCTCCTACTCATTTCGGTCAGAACTCAAAACCATGGAAAGGGGGGGGGGGGGTCTTGAAGAGAGAAGATGCCTTCAAAATTTGGGCAAAATTGTGTTACCTTATTTCTTGAATCCTGTTATCTGGAAAGTTGTCAAAATACGCATTTTAATCCCATGCTATAATCCACGTTGCAATGTGCATATTCGGTATACAACATGACTGGAAGGTGTGACGGTTTATCGAGGGAGGAGGGTAATCTTTTCCCAAAAACTCACCAGAAAGAAGGATTAAACATCGTAAAGCGTGCCTTGAAATAGGCAGAAATTAGGTAATCTGGTACACACACACATTCATTCACTCAAACGCCAACAAATCAAAGGGCGTTTCACGAGAGTTAAAGAAGGGGGGAACTAAAAAAAAACCCGCCCGATTTCGGAAGGGTGGGTCCATAATTTTCGGTGACTTGGATTACACCTATTGCACAACTGAGCGTGTTAACAGCTAATGGAGTGAGGGCTCCTTGTTTTCCTTCTTTTCACCTCACGTCCTCACCTGAGAGAGTGAGGGAGAAAGAGAGAGGGGAAGAGAGAGAGAGAGAAAGAGAAGAAAAAGATTTATGTCACGAAACAATTAGAGGTCCGCTATCTAAACAACAACAAAAAAACCATAATACAGCAAAACACCTTCTTAACACACCGCTCTCACACACACATACTTATTTACACTGACAATCCGCTTGTGCATAATGATTTATGGTGGAGAAATGAAGACGAGGTGGATGATACTCGTGCTCATAAGCCGAGAGGTTAGTCGAGGCTCAATTACCCCCGGCGACCCTGTCTATGTCGACACGTATGATAATACAAGAGGGCAGTGCAGTGGTGCGAGGCCGAGGATGGTGAGTAGCCCGTTTTCACATCCTTACTCCCTCTCACATTGGGTCAAAACATCAAAATTTTCGGTCAATAATAACATTCATTACAGAGCCTTAAAAACTAGACAATACAATTGAATTTTTTTCAAACATATCATTCAGGAATCCGACAATTTGAAGAAAAAACTTCCTTTAATTTGTATGGAGTAAGTTTTACATAATTTTTTTCAAGTAAAAAACCGGACACTATCATGCTCTGAAACGTTTAAGTTCCAACCCTTCGTGCGACGTCTCCCTTACGAGGGTTAGCACGAAGAAAACGAGCACATTCTTGGGTCATTCAAAAGCCATAAATTTCTGCGAGGACCTCCCCCCTTTCATGTTTAAACAATAATCTCTAACTGATTTGTAAAAGGGCCGCGTTCTTACAACTTGTGTTTATATGTAAACGTTTTACTTCAGAAGCATCTTCGTTCCTGGGTCATCAGTATTTAAAGTATCCGGTTCCGCAGTTCCTTTAACGGGATTTAAATAAGGATTCAAATCAATTTTCATCCCTTTCAATCGTAAAGGTTTTATTTGCTGTTTTTTCCTTTGTTGTTCTCGTTTTTTTTTTTTTTTTTTTTTTTTTTTTTTTTCTCTGGTTATGTTTTTGTTTTTTATCTTATTTTTATTTATTATTTGTTTTTGTTTTTCCCCCCTAGATATGGGTTATAATCAGAAGCTTTTTAATAAATTAAACATTATACGTAAAAGTCGTTTGTTCTGTTAGTATTTATTTTTTTTAATGCTTTGTATTCGTGAAATTATCAAGAATTGATGTATAATAAAAACTTTCGTGAAATGAATACATGAAAACCACATATCTATTGACGCAGTAGTTTCTGCTGTCAATTTTTTTCTCACCACAATGTTAGTCTCAACTCTTGCATGAGAGTGACGGAGGATGGGAGAACTGACTTTTTTTGCACAGCAATAGGAATGAAAGGTTACTTTTGATTTGGCGCCTAGGAAATCAGGACCAGACTTTTTTTTTTTATAACCCGCCGCCGCGCCCTGCAGCTACGACCCACAAAAAAATTCAGATCAGTTTCGGAAAGGAAAAAGCTCATTTTTAACACAACCGTCAAGCGTAGGGTTGTAAATTTTTTAAAACTGCAAAACGTAGCCGTAAAAAGCCGAAAACCCCCCAATTATGGACAAAAAAAAAAAAGCGGAAAAGAAATGAGATAAAAAAAGAAGAAAAAATACTTGAACTATAATAACACTGCGCGCGATGTTTTTTTTTTTTTTATAAAGGCGAAGAGGGGTATGCGACGCGGGGGAGGGGAGGGTTGAAGGGGAAAGGGAAAAGGGCTTTAAAATCATAATAACAAGAAGGAGCTTAAAGTCATTTGTATCTTAGACATTTTTGCTGGTTATGCATAAACCGCGCGGCTTTTTTTCTTCCTTCTTATTGTACCTGGTCCGATCGCAGGCAGGTTACGTTCGTTCGACTTCACCGCGGACTCCAGGCACCCCGTCTTGCGTATATCGGCCCCGCGCGCGGCAGAGCCCGAAAAAAAACAAAATTTCTTGATTCATGAAAAATGACCTCTCTCCCCTCGTCTTCAATTCAGGCCCCCTCTGCCTCTGCTATAGCTGGTGCTGGCGCCTCGTATTTTTTTGTTTTTACAGCAAAAGTAAAGCTTGTAATGGGCGCATTCTTGTCTGAACATCTTCCCGGGTTTTTTTTTTTTTTTTTTTTTTTTTTTTTTTTTTTTTTTTTTTTATTTTGCGGTCTCTAACCTCCCCCCCCCCCTTTACTTACAGGTGAAGCTCTAGGAATTGCGAAGTAAATTTCACGACGGAGGAGTTGATTCGCGGATCATTAACCTCTGTATCGATGACAGCTAATAAGATGTTTTTTAAACAGTACCGAAACGTAATTTGGCAACGTTTCATATCGACCGTTTAAATCCATGGTATAGGTAAAGGTCAAAGTGTTGGGTGATCGGAGAAGAACGCCTTTGGGAAATTTTATCGTATCGGTCAGTTCAAAAACCCGTAATATACTCAGTGCAAATCTTGCTGCAGTTGTATACTTTTTCTCATCTTCAAATTCAGTCGGTGGACTCATGGAAACATAATATCCAACAGTTAGTTACTGTTGAGTGATGGACTTAGGTGCGTTAAGTTTTCTGCATGGTTTAAATTGTTATTGTTACGGACAGAATAGCGCTTTCTGATTGATTAATTCAAAATGGTCTGTCTCAATTTAATTTAAATTTCGACTCTCCGCAGCGTTTCCATAGTATATTTTGATTGTAGCAATGTTCATTGTTCACTCAACTGTAGGCGAGACTGATTGCCGTTGTTTTGTTGAGCCCCGAATAAAGACGAACCCATTTGACGTGCCTCTTTTCTGTAACACGGAAAGCATAATATATGATGGGTCTCTATTTGTCTCTGAGACCGTTACACTTACGATCAGTTTGTTTTATTCTGTTGAAATAAAACGCGCACTTGCTGAGAGAAGCTTCTTCAGAGCTTTGTACTTTTTTGTCCCATTAGATATGACCAAAGACCGCAGGAAACTTTAGTTTTGATTTTGGTGGCATTTACCGTTCCCCCCTTTGGGCTCTTCAAGTAGAGCTGTTTCGTGCATTCGAGACTGAATGAGCCAATATACGGTCATCTTGATACGTCTTTATACTTTCATTTTCATTTTGATGCCCAGATGAAATGCAAACCCGTTTTAAGGTTAGGTCATGCCACACAAAATAGTCATGCACGATTACGCGGCGACTAATTGCCGAATGATTCCGCGTTATTTTCGCGCCCGCGCCGCAAAAAGCAAAAACCCCCGTTAGAAAATTTCTTCTGCGCTGATGCATCTATTCGTATTGTATTTATTGTGTCCATTTACATTCACTCCGAGCCACGCCAAGTCCGTCCCCTACATCTATC
>VMOF01000127.1:0-12723 GCA_011764245.1 Trialeurodes vaporariorum
ACCTCCTCACTCTTTTTCGAGGAATTCTTGTCAAGCTTTTTTCACCCTTACCTTCTCTTTTTTTGTCTTATTATCTACTGATATTTTCGATTTTTAATAAACGATTATGCGTTGAGTAACTGATCGATTTATTACTTATTGTTAGTGTCCAATAAAAATGAAATAAATTAGCCAATATGCTGCGCTTGTTGAGATTTTTTTATTTTTATTTGATTAAAAACATTCTCAAGACGAAACTGCCTCTTCTATGACATATTTCTCACCTCCGAAGATGGCACTTAGGGCCGAAAAGCGTTAAGTATGCTTTTTTCAAATGAAAAATTATTCTAAAAATGCACAGCATATTGGCTAATTTATTTCAGTTTTCTTTCATACTATGCAATGCTGCGAACTTCATCAACTTGTTCGAATACCTCAGTTAGTTATTTCGGTGAACACCAACAATTAAAATAATTGTATAAATGCAAAAATAAAATTGATATGATACTTACGGAACTTGGCGTAGTGAATTTGAATGAAATCCTCGTCATGTGTCGCTATGTGATCGTAGTAGAATATGACATGCTTACTTTCGACCATAATTCAGTCGAAATCCCGCATACGCGTTATTTTTTTTTTCGTTCGGCCGTTTAGACTTCACGGTGAAGGATCGTTCGGGCTGTTCCGTACGTTGTTCGGCCGTACTTCGCTTCGCGGTTTTCTAGCCCGGAATCGTCATTAAAACTAATTTATTGTTCTGTGGCACACTCACACACTCGCACACTCGAACTCACCCAGAGCACAGTTAGAGCACAGCTGACATTCGCACTTCGGCAAACTTCGCACTTGCGTCGCGTCGAGTCATGCTTACATTTTCATTTTTAGGTTCAACTCTAGCAACGGGCGGGCGCCGGACGGACTCGCGAATATTTCGTTTTCGCGTTAGGACTGCGACGCTAAACACTAAAAAAAAAAGAGCAACTTCACTAAGTATACTTCTACCGCGCGTAAGACTTGACGAACTGTGTCTTGGCGATAGTGCGAAAAATGTATTCGCATAATTCACCCGTTGAACGGGGAGCTGATGGTGTGAGTGGGTTATCGTCGATAATTTGACAACGCTTTGACTCACGTTGTCTTGATGCTTTGCACATCGTGCGGTCACATTTCGGCTCTTATAATTGGAGAGCTCTATGCGTTTATCTAGAGTGACGATCTAATACTCACAATCAGAGGATTTTTAGGTTAGAATAATAATCAATGTATTCATTTACCCATGTATCGCGCGTTTTCGCTAATACACGTTAGAAAATATAGTGATAGTTAAAAGTTACACTTTAACTCTAAATTAGGGGAATTTTACGCCTTTAAGACGTAGAAAGGTTATATGGTTGAGCTCGCAAAATAAACAACAACGGATCACAAGGATTTAAATACCATTTTTCTTAATTCGGAGGACGCAACCTCGTGTATTTTGATTAGCTGAATTTGTTTTGGAATCCAATTTTTACTGAAATACAACGATTTACCCACTTATGCCAATTTTTTGTCGAAGTTGCAAAAAAAAAAAAAAAAAAAAAAAAAAAAATAATTAGAACCTAACCTAAAATTTCAAGGAGAAATCTGAAGCTCTTATTAGAATCGGCGTTTCATGAATCATGACACATCCAATTTTTCATTTATTTCCCGAAATTCATGGAATTTTTAAACTTATATAGAATTATATCTCTTACTTGGTCTAGTGCCACGGAAAATTCGCCTATATGATACCGAACGCTTCACTTTAAATCGCGTCGTATTTTTACTGAAATCTGGCAACGTCGTGCACTCGAATATCCAAAGTGTGATGTTCATATATTTTGTTTTGTTTTTCTGTTTTCTTTGCCTGCACTTTTTTTTGTCACTGACCCCCTTTAATTGAAAGCTCTTATGAAGGGGAGGGGGGGGCTGTATTCATTCGAAAGTAAAGCTATCGTAACTATTTGTTCCATTTTATTTAGTTTTGAGGATTTTTTTATTTTATTTAAATGTTAAAGATTTGCAGGTATCAACTCTGCTTCCGTTTCTGAAACGCGGTTAGAACTGCAGCGAGCAGTGGCGGCTTGTTCAATATTTTATATAAACGGTTCGTATCCAATCTATCTATCGGGTTTAAATCTATTTGTAAAATAATCGAGTTTTTCTTTGTCGATTTACCTCTCCTCTCATCGAGCTTTTTACATAAGTTTAAATGGCAAAAAGTATTGTTGCCAGATTGTATATGTCCTTGATTCTTTTCCCGTATTTTCACTGAAGTATTATGGCAACACTGTGTACTTGAATCATTAAAGTGTGCTAAATGAATAATTTCCTTTTAATGTATAGATCAATTTTACTATTTCGAAATCAACTCCGTTGGCTTGATTTTTCAAGCGAAAGCATGATGAACAATACTCATTACAGCCAACTTAACGTCACTTGAAAACTTCAGTCACTTTTACAGCTTAATTCTCTGTGTAGTTTGTTCACAGCTCACCCCTTCCCCCTTATGGTATGAATCTTTTGATTTTTCCTTAACAAATTTCAGTAATTGATGCAATGGCTAGATGAATATCACCAAATACTGGGGGCAAAATCGCACATAGGGCCGAAGAATGAACGCGTTATTTCCTCGCTAATATAATATACACTGTATATTATACAGGTGTTTAGGTAATGGGCCTGTTGCAAACTTTTGCTACAACGATTAAGAGTATATACTTTAATGTAAAATCACCTGAAAAGTCCGTTGGTGGCATCAGAAAGTCATAAAATGCAATAATAAACTCACAAGAGGCGTTTAATGAAATCCAAGATGACGGAGAAATATCGAGCAATTCGTATGTATGCACCATAAACATCCAAGGATAGCCAACCTCACAATATCGATCACAACCAATCACAACGTAAACAAACACAGAATCTCTACCTCCAGTGAGGTTGTCAAAGTTGGTCATCCTTGGATGTTTATGGTGCATGCATACAGATTGCTCGATATTTCTCCGCCATCTTGGATTTCATTAAACGCCTCTTGTGAGTTTATTATTGCATTTTATGACTTTCTGATGCCACCAATGGACTTTTCAGGTGATTTTACATTGGATTAAATACTCTTAATCGTTGTAGCAAAAGTTTGCAACAGACCCATTTTGAGAAATCGAAAATTTGAGTCCTCAGTACGCATCAAAATCAAATTTTGAGAGAAAAGCTAAAGTTAAGGTGCCATTGTCAAACCACTTTCGAGCAAAAACCATGTGTCAAAACGCTTTATATTGACGATTCCTCGTCACAACTTTGTTCCATAAAGGTTTTATGAAGGCGGACGTAAAATCCATCATCTCTAAGAAAATAGCATTTAATATTTTCTTGTAATGCCAAAATTTCTATTTTTAAATGTTCTCTTTGGTAAATAACTACGTTCGGCTAATTTTTTTTTTTTTTTCAAATCGGAGCCTGGTTTCTGATTTTTAGATCGAAAAATTGAGTGACAAAATAGAGTTCTTTCCGAAAAAATCATGACTTAAATCATTCAATGTTAGACGAATATTTCTTTCTCAACACTGGTTCGAATTAATCGCAGAATGCTGCAAATTTCGATTTTTTTCTCTTTTCAGTGAGCGCAGTTTTCATAAAATCTACCCTACTTATATTTGTTTCCCTAAATCAGTATTTTGAAATTGAAAATATTGACAAAATTGTATTGTTTTATGCTGAAAAATTGTAACGTGAAACATTCGACATTTGAAGAATAATTTTTTTCTCAACACCGGTTCAAATTTTTCACCGGTTGTTTTTTTTCTCTCTATTAAGTGCAGCTTTCCCAAAATCTACCCCTTTTTTCACGGAAAAATTGCGTTACATCTATACACAGAATTTTGAAATAAGAGCCGACCCGGCCACTCACCCTTTCACGATTTATGGATTTTAAGACGGAATAGAATGTGTTTTTGCGAGCGAATGAGTTTGCACATGAATGTGTGTTAAAATCTGAGACGTATGAATCGGAAAACACTCGGGAATATTTTTCACAGCACTGTCACTTCTTACTAGCTCTGTTTCAAAATATAAACTGACGGTCTCGATACTAGATTAGTCATATTGGCGAGTAAGACTGTCTGCGACGATTTTGTCAACTCCTGATTGCTTATGCTTCAACTAACTTCATTTAGAATCATCACAGTACATTTTTTTTTAAGCGATCATTCATTGGGACCTGTGAATGGTTTGTTTCGAACAGGACAAGTCTAGTTAGGTCGAAAGTATACCGGTGTTGATTAATCTACTCTCATCGATTGATTAGAAACAGTTTTTTCGATCTTTTGTTTCTCGTTGCTTAATGGTTAGGTCATTTGATCTTTCCTCGTCGACATTGTCTTGTCTGGAGCATTGACCTTTTGTCTAAATGAGCTGCATGTTCTTGCAAGTACACGAGTCGCCAGTGGTTTTACAAAGAGGTGTAGCTTGGTACTATGGCTTTCAAAAGAAAGTATCCTGATAGAGAGGTTTTACAAAGAGGTGTATCTTGGTACTATGGCTTTCAAAAGAAAGTATCCTGATATAGAGAGGTTTTACAAAGAGGTGTATCTTGGTACTATGGCTTTCAAAAGAAAGTTTCCTGATAGAGAGGTTTTACAAAGAGGTGTATCTTGGTACTATGGCTTTCAAAAGAAAGTATCCTGTTAGAGAAGTTTTACAAAGAGGTGTAGCTTGGTACTATGGCTTTCAAAAGAAAGTATCCTGATAGAGAGGTTTTACAAAGAGGTGTATCTTACGGTACTTTGGCTTTCAAAGAAAGTATTCTGATAGAGAGGTTTTACAAAGAGGTGTAGCTTGGTACTGTGGCTTTCAAAAGAAAGTAAGTATCCTGATAGAGATTGTCATTATTTCATTTCTCAACCTATTTGAAACATTTTACGGTTTCCAGGTATTTCAGAGTCTCGCAGTATTGCCACTTGTGACATTATGCCTCAAAAAATTTAAAACGATGGAAAATAAAAGGAAAATTAATCAAGAACAATTTCAATGAGAGGACTTTCTTTTGAAAGTCATAGTACAATGTCTTAACCCTAGAAGAGGCGCGCTCTGTTTGGTAACACGAAGAGGCGCGTGGGCTACAGGTGTAGCCCAGTCACTAAAAATGTTGTAACTTTCGCTTGAATGGCTCAAATTGCTTGTTTTCTTCACAAATGCAATTGCAGTAGTCTCATAATCAATTTTTCTGAGGTTAAACACCATGTTTTCCATCCGATCATAATGTATTTTGTGAAAAACTCCAATAAGTCAATTCACTATTTTCTAATTTTTCTCTCTTTTAAATACACACGCAAATATTCTTGAACTCAGCTGATAGAACAAAAAAGTCCGTTTAACGAGTCTTCCAAAAAAAAGTGCACAAGTAGCCGAAGAAAGTTCTTTCAGAAAATGTCTCCTGAAGCTGAGGAAACTCTTGCCGGCGAAATATGTTGAAAAATAACAGGCCAAAGTGACAAGATACAAGATGGTAACGCCAAGAGGCGCGTGGGCTACAGGCGTAGCCCGCGTGACTTTGAGGCCGCACAGGTACCGTCAAAGTCAAGGAGTCAGCCTAAAAATAGGCAAAATATGTGTCTTATAGCATAACTTGAAGATACCATGAGCCTCAAAAGAATTTCTGAGCCGTGCAAAAAGTTACAAACTAAAAAATAGGACTGGGCTACACCTGTAGCCCACGCGCCTCTTCTAGGGTTAAAATATTGCATTATACTGTTTCATTTCTGAAGGAAAAGCCGGATTAATCTTTATTGTAAATTTTCCCTCCAATGTTGCGTGCAGCCTGTGAAATCTCAAATTTATTTTTGCTTAATCGGAAACTTGGGAATTGAACCAAATATGTATTCATTTTCTTTGAAACGTCTAATTTGATGAAGTGAAAGTATTTGCAAATATGCTCAGATTTTCGCTGTGCGAGATGATGTCATTCACCATGAAAATATTCAAGACATATTCATAGAAAATCAGGGAAACACCAGGTACTTTGAAAGTTTAAAATTGCCGAACAACTTGTTTTAGGTGTAATTTTAAAAATCCCAACCCCATAATACGCACATGAAATAACGTGAAATGACTTCAGGTCTAAGGAATTAATTACAGTCTTTCCTTTTTCAAAAGGACTCAAACGCAGTTTTTCACTTTCGAAAAAAGACTTTAATAAGTCACCCTGTATCGAACAGGCTTAAATTCAGATGTTTACTAACAAAAGGGCGTAAATGCAGATCTTCCTCAATCAAAAATGCATGAATCCAGTTTTCCATCGATATTTCCTCTTTGTTGAAAGGACCTAGTCGCAGATGAATCAGCCATTTTTGGCTTTTCGATTGACTAGACTTTGGTCCTCCCTCCTCCTTAATTCGAAGGTAAACTATCCTACACAAAGTGTCAGTCTTATGTATGCATGTTTCCCATTTTTCAATGCACAGAATGTTTTTCCTTGCCCCTAAAAAATATCGAGGGTGCGAATATGACCTTTTATAAGTAGACGGTTCAATGAATTTTTGTTAGTACACCTATACAGCGTACAATCTTATTTGTGAACTTTTTTGGATACACTTGAACCCACCCTCTATTATTGGGTATATTGAAGGGAAATTCCTTGGTAATAGAAGTCTCCGCCAACGCCGCAAATTACCATTAAAATTGCATGTTTAAAGCGTTTAAAGCTACCAAAAAGAATGCATATTTTTGTGGAAAAGCGTTTCTCTTAGCGCAGGTTCGACAAGATTGAACATTAATTTAACCCTTTCAGACCTGGAGTCCATTCCAATGGACATTTGAATAACAAGTAGTCTTATGGATAATAAAAAGATACAATATGCGCATCAATTCAGATGAGGAAACAGCGCTGAGATCAACAATGTTAGTAAAAAAACCGTTCCTGGAAAAAAAGGATTTTCAGGCTGAAAGGGTTAATGATAATAATATTAAAATCACACTCCTTTTGAGGAGTTAAAAGGTCACTCTGCCACAACGGAATGGTTATGATCTTTTATCCCGCTCTTATCTACTCTTAAATAGCGATGTAATTTCAACGCTTCATTTTTACAGTCCTTTAAAGCAGAATTTGCTAAAAGGAACGCCTTTAATATTTACGCTTTTATTTATTTATTTTATTTTTTATTCTCTTTTATTATTCTTTCATTTGGTACTCTGGGAAAAATTTCCTGTTGCCGTTAAAGGAATCTCCTATATTACTTACCTAACCGGAATTCCGGTTAGGTAAGTATATTGAGCAGAATTCTTTTTACGGCAACTGTAAATTTTTCTCAGTCCAGCTTTAGACGTTTTTATGATGCAATTTCTATGATGTTTTTCGAAGTCAGTCCTACACTGAGAAAAAAGTGACTGTTAAAACTATAAGAATAGAACCATAGTTGTTTTTCCCCTTATTTCAATCATAAGACCTATCGTTGCAACAGTTTGGACGCTTGAATCTACTCGAATTCCGATTGTCTCTATGAAATTCCGATCGCCTCTATGGGAAATAAAGCGCGGGAATATCCTATCGGAACATTCATTGGAACAATCGGACATTTTCTCGGTGTAAACGAAATTCCGGTTGAATTAACAGGAATATTTTTCTCAGTGATACTCGTACCCACCTCTCCTATACTTTGTATCCATAGAACACATGTCAGACGTGTCTCAATGGCGCGGCGCATTTAAGTTTTTCCACTGTAAACTTTAAATGGGGCAGTTGCAAGAGTATAAAATGTTGTGTTTTTAATAAAGAAAATTAAAGTACTTGATGAGCTGAGAACATAGATACCTTTGGTTTCTAATTAAGTCCTACAGTTCCAGAGATAATATTTTGACCCTTAGTACATTGGTTTAAATGGGAATTCCGCGTAGTGACGTCACTACGCTCACGATTTGTTATAACTTTACATGTGTGTATCTCCAAACCGTGACACTTAAGAAAAAAACCAAAGGCACCACTGTCTTCTACTCATCAAGTACTATCATTCACAAGACACAACATTTCAGACCCTTGACTCTGCCCCATTGCTCCCTCAGTTAACCCTTTACTGCATGTTTTTTTTTTTTTCAATAAAATAATTTTTTTTCAGTACAATTTTGATCCTTGAGACAGGGAAAAATAGTGAAAAAATTCTTTCCATTATATTTCTATGGTAAAGAGCCTGAATATTAATTCTTCCAAATATGGCCTTACCCGCATTTAGGTATCCATGCAACTGAAAATAAAGTTTTCAGGCTAAAAAAAAAAAAAAAAATTAAAGTAGTAAAAAATAAGTAAGTAAGTTTCAATAGTTGTTTTTTTTTCTATGTGGTACCCCTGCGTTACTCCCAAACATAACAATGAAAATCGGAAAATCTCTATCAGATTTTCAGTTAGCTATTTTCAACCACTCTGCACGTTCTCTATCCTGTGCTGCGCGCTCTAGGACAAAAACGACAATTCTTACTCGTTTAGTATCTGTTCCACATGTGACCCACCATGCAGCGACAGTACAACTCAAGTCTCCTACTTTTAGATAAGGCTTCAAAGTAATTGTTCCAGATCTGGGCTCATCTGCAGTTAAGGGTTAAATTAACTTCTTAAAGATACACACTACACATCTCCGCAGGCAAGAAATCACTCCATTTCTGCAGCTTGGGATATCCTCGGGCGTGAACACGAATGAATGTAAACTAACTAACACAGCTATTGAACCGTTTTGATAACCGAAAATGCACTTACAATAAAACTACTGTAACGACTGTACGGCGTGAGTTGACTGATAAAAAATCCACGGATTTATTTTTTCGCGCCCGTCGATCTCACTTCTTCCGCGAACCGTTTCCGCACCGACATCGGTCTTTGCCTACCGCCGCGTTCCCCGAAATCACATCGGTGTGAAACGCGCTCTACGTTATACACCGAGCCGACGGGGAAGGCGGGGGAGTGCGATTTTCACGCCGGTAACAGATAAAAACTGGGCCGAAATCCAAGGAGCGGTGCATGTATATTGTATGTCCTTCCGTTAGATCGCGTCACTCAAAATTAAAAGCGGGTCGCGTCTTCAACATCATTGGCGACGCTAGGATATATTTCGTTCGTCGACGCTGGTTCGCGTTCTAAGAAGAAATCGGGTCTTTTGAATGAGTTGGTGAGTTGGATGAATGAATCGCTTTTTGTCTTGGTCTGTGAATCATTAGATTCCATTCATTCACTCGGGATATTTTCTCTCCTCAAATGGGTCAAGGTCACTTTTTTTTTTTTTTTTTTTTTTTTTTTTTTTTTTTTTTTTTTTTTTTTTTTTTACCAGCGAATAGTGCAGTTTCAACGTGTGAAAAAAATGAAATTAAAATAGGGAAAGGGGGAGTCAATAAGCTCAAAGAAGTTCCATGACCAAAATCCCCTAGGGCATAAATCCTCATGGAATTCCTTCGAACTCTGGAATGGGTCTGTTGCAAACTTTTGCTACAGCGCTATAGAGTGTGCAATCTAATGTAAAATCGCCTGAAAAGTCCAATGATGGCATCAGAAAACAATGAAATGCAATAATAAACTCACAAAATGCGTTAAATGAAATCCAAGATGGCGGCAAAATATCGAGCAATCTGTATGCATGCATGCACCACGAACATTCAAGGATAGCCAACCTCACAATATCCATCACAACCAATCACAACGTAAATAAACACATAACCTCTACCTGCAGTGAGGTTGTCAAAGTTGGCAATCCTTGGATGATCACGATGCATACATTCAGATTCCTCGATATTTTGCCGCCATCTTGGATTTCAATAAACGCCTCTTGTGAGTTTAATATTGTATTTATTGACTTTATGGTGCCACCAATGGACTTTTCAAGCGATTTTACATTGGAGTATACACTTTTTATCGCTGTAGCAAAAGTTTGCAACAGACCCATTTTTAAAATATTCTTCTCAAGATGTCATAAAATTCTATGTAATATCATGTAAGAGATTCATGAACATATCAATGGGACTGTTGCACACTTTTGCTGAAAGCGATTTAAGGGTCGATTCAGCGGTAAAAAAAACCCTGCAATAATAATGATGGTTGCTCTAAAAACTCACGAAATCCATTCCTAAACACCTAAAATGCTTAGTTAATACTTGTCAAAAGTAGTCGCAAGTTATCGAGGCCATTATAACCTGAATTTGCAAGTCTTGCCTGGAGAAAAGTTCTCCTTGGAATGGCCGAAAAGAAATTCTGGCATGCATAATGAAGCTCTTACAAACTTTTGTTTTAGGGGATTGAAGAGTTGATTCTTGCATAAAAACCAGTAAGAATGACGATGAGAAGACGGAGAGACGCAGGTATCATGGGAGCTTCCTAATTCCTATCTAAATTGAGACATGTCTCTGTGTTTCCGTAGAGAAAGTGACAAAATAGACAGGAATCCCCCATTCCCCCATGATACCTGCGTTGAACCGCCATCACGATCTTGCTGTTATAGCAGTTATGTGAGTTTATTACTACATATACTTTCTTAGTGTGATTTTCGCGGTGATTTCCAATGGTCTTTATACATTAGATTGGACTATTTTTTTGCTTATAGCAAAAGTTTGCAAGAGCCCTATTGTACAGAAAAAAAAAACAGAAAAAAACACTTTGGTAGAGCTGACAAAACTTCTCGTAGAAAAAAAAGCCAGCGAAAGACTTTCGTAGAGCTAACCGAAGGTTTTGGACACCTAATTAAAAAGATTTTGCTGGGTGAACCTAAGATTCGGTTGGCTCAAACAAACTCTTTTGCTGGATTATTTTTCTACCAAAGTTCTTGTTAGCTCTACCAAAGTGTTCTTTTTCTGTGCGTAAGTGACAGCATAGTCTTAAAAGTCAGAATTGTTGCTCTAACTTGCTGCAGAATTCCGGTTCAAAATACCCCAAGCCTCGTCATAAATTTATGCCAAAATTTCCTGTAAGGAACTTTCACTCATAGTCCTGGCCAATGGAGCTGTTGCAAACTTTTGCTACAGGCTAATTAATAGATGATTATGGGGTGAAACCCTGTTATAATAACGATTAGCGCACTAAAGAATCACGAAATCCACTCCTAAACTCACAAAATGCTTTTAAACGCGAGACCGTAATGGCGGCCGGGGCCGCGGTTTTCATTGGGGTTCCCTATCTTCAATCAGCGCCATCTACTCGAGTTGTTCTCGCAACACCACACAAGAAGAAGAAGAAGCATACAATTGCCATAAGAAAACCGCGGCCTCGGCCGCCATTACGGTCCCGCGTTTAAAAGCATTTTGTGAGTTTAGGAGTGGATTTCGTGATTTTTTAGTGCGCTAATCGTTATTTTTACAGGGTATTACCCCATAACCAACTCTTAATAAGCCTGTAGCAAAAGTTTGCAACAGCTCCATTGAAGAATTGAAGAATTTTTTTTTTCAGTATGGAAATAAATTTCAAGAAAAATCGTCATTTTTTTTAGTAGCGCTACGGAGTGACACTTTCACGAACTAAAAAAAATCATGCGGATTCGTACGCAGGATTCAAGAAGACTTGACTGAACGAGAGTCGCTCTGAGGAACGATTTTTCTCGTCTGTCGTTTTGTTCCTCTTCCAGTCTTTCACTCTCCCCCCCCCTCTCTCTCTCTCTCTCTCTCTCTCTCTCTCTCTTTTCTCTCTCTCCCCTCTCTCCCCCCCCCTCTCTCTCTCTCTCTCTCTCTCTCTCTCTCTCTCTTTCAGCAAATTTATGCCTGCAGTATAGCGCAAGCGCCTCTTCTTTCTCTCTCTTTGCATTGGGTATTGATACTAATTAGGAGAAAGAGAGATGAAACATGTATATAAAAATGAAGCTCGGAGATCAAGGTCGAATTTATAATCGAACTCGTGTGCTGTGCGGTGTGCCACCGAATGCTGATCTGAATATAACATCGCGCGACCTGCGATCGCGACGCGACGCGTGCCTCCTTCGCCCGCCACTCTTTTAATTTTCGCGCCTTCTTCTCGTGTTCTCAGCAACAACCCCCCCCCCCCCCCTCCACATCCCCGAGCCTTTTTCCAACCAGAGGCTCGTTACGTACTCATCGTAAAGCGCGCGAAAGAAAATTTTGGTTAGTTTTTTCCCTTCGTATCAGAGAGAAAATGGAAATAAATCAATTCAAAAGCTTGCGGTGACTTGTGGTCGTGCAGGAAATGTGCCTGCAACGGATTCTCTTCATTCAAACTGCATGTGTAAAAATAATCGATCCTCAGGAGGGTCATTGAACCGCTGTGATGATATCGATACTTTATGCATTCATTGATTATGGCAAAAAGCGTTGCAAAAAAAAGTTGCGAAATTGCGTATCACTGCAATATGGTCTGAGATTGGAAAAAAAAAAAAAAAAAAAAAAAAAAAAAAAAAAAAAAAAAAAAAAAAAAAAAAAAAAAAAAAAAAAAAATGTAAAAAATCAATGAAAAAAAGTCGCAAAAATCATTGTTTTCGACATTTTATAACTTTGGTGCCGAACTTTCGAGTGTCATTTCTAAGTTTGAATTTTTTGTTATAAGTGTTCTCTGTGATTGAAATTGGTCTTGAAAGTTATAAATTATAAAAAGAAATGATGAAAAATTTACTCTCCGATTTTTGACCAGGTTTTGACGATCTCAGACCACATTGTTCAATGTTCACTGTGCAGAGCCAGAGACTTATATAAAACTGCGAAGCATATGGAGCTCTTGGTAATGCAAATCAAAGGATTTGAATTACAATATTTGACCCTTTTTCT
>VMOF01000128.1:0-12697 GCA_011764245.1 Trialeurodes vaporariorum
ATTTGGAGACTTACCTGACCAACGGAGCAAGTTCTGCTCATGAACTAGCGACAAACTCTAGCTACTGTGACAACTTTCGAGAGGAGCCAGCTCTTGTTATCTTGGTGACAGTCAAGACGCAGCTAATTAATGAGGGTCCTTTTTAATGAAATCGTTTGAATTTCTGACTCTACCACTGATGAAGTATCAAATTTCAAAGAAGTTGGTTGAATAAACGAATCTTGGAATAAACAACGTTCGCAGGAAATCGGAGTGAACGGTGCACAGCTGAATCCCGATTCGAAAAATCCTCGGATGAGAAAGTAATACTTAATGAATCCAACAAAAAGAATAATAACTATAAGAATCATAAGATTATTATATCAAGAAGTCTTTCATAAATAAACCCGCGCAACACATACACATTACACCCGCATGTAAATAAACCGCACCGCGCATGCGCAGTAAACAAGTGCGCACAAGAGCTTTACGGAAATGCTGCCATAAATATTATTTGTTTGTTTACTTGAATTGTTCCATTTGCAAGGTAGATTTTGCCTGTGTCGGATTTTTTTCGGGTACCTATGCAGGTTAAGCTCATTGTAGGAGTAGTGGAGATACCCTCAGTTGATTTTAGGAAGTTTCCCAAACATTGCTCCCCTCAAACCAAGCTAATTTTATTAATTTAAATTAATTTTTTTTTTTAATTTTTTTTTTAATTTTTTAATTTTTTTTTTAATTTTTTTGCAATTAATTTTAAAAGCTGGAGAACGGAGATGATGACATGGGCGGTCTGTGGGTTCAAAAATGGAAGGATTTGAAGAGAGGTGATGACCTTTTTTCCTTCGATTCTCACTGTTGTTCTTGAGCCCTTCTCCATGTATGTAAATGTTTGGGCTTGGAGAGCAATAAATCTTTCTTTGCTTATTCCCTTTTTTTGAGCTCTTTCCCTAAAACGCAGGGGGCCTGAAGAGTTGTGACCACTGTCTCCCTCTTGTAGGAGCTCTTTTCCAAAAAAGAGCAGGAGGGTGGCTTGAGCCCCCAAAGCCCCCCCCCCCCATGGACATCTAGTGGGTGGTGGGTCTCAGGAACCAACTGTGGTTAATGGCACCCTCATAAGTTTTGATCTTGAATCAATTCTTTTGTCATTCATTTTTGAAAAATTTTACTATAGGAGAAGATACTATAGTGAATAGAAGGCGTTCTCAATAAATTCAGTGACCTTATGCAGTTTGGTTTATGAAGAAAGAAAAATCCGGTTAAACTCCCATGATTTATGTCTGCTTAAGTAGAATATACAATGCGGATGCGGGATGAGTAATCTAAAGCAGTTATCAACAAATTTATTTACATTTTTAACTATTTTTGTCCAGAAACACTGCCTGAATGTAGTTGTGTTCACAAGGGAGGAGAGATACTATCATCTATTTGTGTCTGATACCCAATGTACTCCCTTGGATTGTTTTCCATGGCTCAGTCTCTGGTACCTATAGGAAGTCGCTTGGGTGGGCCTCAAAGCGTGAAGTTTAATAAGGAATATTCTTCTTCTTTTCTTTTCCTGCTAATTATATGTTTATCCATTCTTATCCCTTCACCTTACAATTAACAATCTTCATTCAATACTTTAAAAACACTTTTCTTTTGTTTGTCTATAGGTGGCTGTAGATTCTCTCCTGTTTTAAACTGAGAATAAAGCCAAAAATTCTCTTAAAAAAAAAAAAAAAAAAAAAAAAAAAGGAGGAGAGACTCAGGGGGCTTCAGCTCCCTCCAAAACATTAATTTCTAAGGGAGGAGGGGGAAGAAAGTTGGAGCCAATATTTCGTATCAGACACCACTGCCTGTATGCCCACATTTGTTGTATAAAAGAAAAGGAGCGAATAATTTTCAAGAAGCCTTGATGTACTTTGAAAATAATAAAATAATGATTTCTAACTGTTTTTTGAAAATTATTCGTCAACACTTTACATGTATAGATTTATTTTTCAAGATTCAGATTCTAGAAACAATAGTATGGTGATACAAGATCTTGAATGGTGAAAACTATTTTTGACTTCCTATTTTTCTCCTCTATTATATCTTTCACTGTCGTGAGAGCGCCATTTTCGGTTTCCTCGTCACATTAGCCACAAATTTCGTGGCCCAGAGGGCGGCAAATTTTCATCTACCCTTTCATTTAGGAGAAAATTCAACAAATTCGAAAATTCTTTAGCCCGTCTTTTTGAAATTGGTTACCGAGAACATGGTCCATAGCAGCCAACCACAACTTAGAATGAGTGAAAACTTTCCCGACTATATTCCCTGACTGGGGGTCCCGGATTTCTTGCACGTTTGAATTTCCTCATAAGATTCCAAATCCTAGGCAACCCTTCTCGAAAATATACTCAAAATTTGTTAAATGCCTTTAAATCTCGAAACTTCTGAAACTCAGTCCGCCAAATGGTTAACACGTCAAGTTGAAAGTTTCCCAGTTGTAGCGTGAAAACAATTTCGCGTTCCAGGATTACATCACTTTTCCTTGTGTTTACAAATTATTCGTGATTCGCTTTCAGATTCGCCTTCACAATGTCAATCTCTCCGTGAAATTTAAAAAGAAAATATTCGGAAAGTCTTTAAACAGTAGTTTTCAGTTTTTAATGTTCATCAAGGTTCACTCTTGTGAGAAAAAATAATTTCAGATAGTTTACTGCCTAGAATTTTTACATTTTTCTGCAATCGCGGTGCGCCTCCCATGCTCAGAACGCCGGCACACGTCTCTTTTCTTACCAATTTCATATATAGCTTAATTTCAATTCATCACTGGATGTAATTTAGAATTCAGGTTTTCATATTTTGGAAGATGACCGGGCAGAAGTAAAGCCTCCTTCCTGCCCATCAATTTGATTGCCTGCCTCAGTTTTGTAGTATAACCGCATCATTAACAACTTCCAATGTCTTATCATGGCCGGCAATGGTATTTTTCCCTTTAAACACTACTGATACTTTTCTCTTGTTTTTAAGTATTTCTAAAATTCAAACTATTCTACTTGGCGTTTGATTATCCTGGGTAGAACTGGAGTTTGGCTTCAGAAAGTACTTTGACGCTCTTCCGTTAACTTTTCGCTCTACCATTGGTAAGTATTTATCAGTAAGTTGTCCAGTCTAGCATCTCCGAACCATTCTGAGCTATCAATTTTACATGCATTATTGAACGTTTAGAAGAGGCTAGAGACAGTTCTCATGCATAAATATTAATAGCTTGAGAATATTAATTCCTTCAAACCAAATTGAATCTTTGGCAAGACTTTTCTACAAGACATTTTAGCATTCTTAATAAATGAATACGAGTATTTAACATTGCTTGCATTTTCGGCTTGGTTTGGGAGGAGCAGCGTTTGAAAACTTCCCTAAATTAACTGTGGTTAGAGGTTATTTCATGAAAGATGACGGATTACAGCTTGCCGGGTTTCCTGCGCCGTAGATTCATCAGCGTCTCTGCACTCAGAAACACAAACCTTACAAACTTGCTGCTCTATCATCTGCCAAATCTTTTGAAACAACCTCTCTCTCCTGCAAAGCCAAGAATCCTTGAGGTGACGAACCATGCCACCATTGTTCTCTCAGACTAAACCCTGGCGCCTGTGTTAGAAGCTCTACGAAGACTTTCCAACTCAATATCTGCCTTCCTTTGCGATTAGCCTCGTTTTAGTGCGTTCACATTTGCGGTACACTAAAAAGTAGCCTCAGAAAGGGAGAATGAGATTGCGTTTGATCCGTTGCATCATCCTCTTTGCCCGGGCAACACTCTCCAAGCCTGTTGCGGACAATTTCTAAGAGCTTCCTTTGGGAATTTAACCTGTGGTAGAAATGAGAACTTGCAGAGCAAGTCCTGGGAGAGGTGATTTAGGGGCAGCAGCCTGAATTACAGGCAAATGCCGGGTGGGGCTGGATAGACTGAGAAAAATTGGAAAAACCCATGGCAATTATTATAATCAGTTTTAATGTCAAATTCAACAGTTAAAGCCATAGGTAGAGGCAAAGAGTATATTCTTTGGGTAGAGGAGAGCTAACAGAGAATTTTTGGTATGATCTAGGTCAGGATCATGAAGGAAAGTAAAGGCACCTACTAAAGGCACATAGCTTATTACTTGAATAATCCATGATAATAATGATAAGTAATTGATTGTAAATCATCATAATATAATTCATCAATTGACGCCATAAGAAAGAGAAGTACAAGAGAATTCCGTTAAAATCACGGTCAGGATAGAAACAGTAAATATAATAATAAGCCGTGGAGAAGAAGGCACATGATGGTCTATTACTTGCATAGACATCTTTTCAAAAAACATTGGGTATTCAAACGTTAGATTTTCTCACATCAGTTGACGTTATTCTACCGCGGTTTTGGAGTTGACGTTAATCCGGTGAAATTAGGCGTTGACTTTATTCCGAAGTGCCTACATTTACTATAATCCGGTTGACGTTATTCTGCCTCCCGCATGATAAACGAGAAAGTAAAACAGTAAAAATAATTGTTGGCAACGTCTATTCGGACAAGTTATTTTCGGACAAAATCCGGCTCATATTTTCGGGTAACTTCGGAATTTTTTTTCGGACTAATTCCTTCGGACTAATTCCGTTTAGCCATATTTTCTGTAAACAAATACTTCAGCGCTACCTGCTGGCAGTTTCAGACATGAGTGTCTCTACCACAAAAAAGCAAAAGCTGACATATGTTGATAAGAGGTGGCGCCATTGTATGGATTATTATCACATCTACTGCATTATCTCTGCCAAAAAAGCCTTCTAAAATCTTTGATCTCTGATATCTCAAGGACTTTAGGACTTTCATGGTTGCCAGATTTGGAAGAAAATTCGCTTGATGTTGCATCGTTTGCATTGATTTAAATGCTTATGTGGCGAATTATTGGAACGGTAGAATTAGGGTAGAATAAGTAAGAGTTCATCAGGGCCGGATTTAGGTTGCAGGGGGCCCCGGGGCGGCGGACCTTTGGTGGGGGCCCCCCTCCCGGTAAATCTTAGGAATAATAAATTATTAAGTCCCTACTGTTAAAGGCATATCGAGTAAAATAAGTAAATTATTACCTTGATAAAAAAGTCGTTAATAATTTCTAAAGTTTCGTTTTTATTTTTTAATGTTTCTTAATTTTTTTAAGGGTTATTTTTAAAAAAGCTTCACTTTCAACATTGCCGGACTGTTACAGTATTGTAATGATAGAAAAAAGGAAGTTCATCAACCATCAATATAAAAAAAAAGGACCTGCTATGTGGTGGGGGCCCCTTTGAGGTGGGGGCCCCGGGGCGCGCGCCCTGGTCGCCCCGCATTAAATCCGGCCCTGGAGTTCATACTTATTGTTGAGTATTCTATGTCGGAACCATCTACTCATCTACTCATCTACTAACACTGGAGACAACTCTCAAGGTTAAGGTGATTCCAGGCGAAACTTTTCCAGATTTCAATCCGATGGATAGCGCCACTAGTCGCTTTTTGGAAAAGACGTGTTTTTTGCGTTTTAAACTGAAACCATAGATAAAACGCAAAATCCAATAACGTCAGCACCTGCAAAATTTTTTAATGGATTTTTTGAGCCCAAAATGAGCAAAATTGGTTCAAAATTAAAGCCGTAAATTATGAAATTCGTTTCGCCATAAGCTTAGTGAGTGAGAGTGAGCGCGAGTGATGATACGTCTATCTGCCTCATTCGCACTTATTGCGGCTTACGGGAAGTTTCGTTTTTCATAATTTTCGGCTTTATTTTTGAGTGTTTCAGCCTGAAACTTCCAGGGTATCTTCCTGAAGTATGCTCGCAGGTGCTGACGTTTCTCAAATTTGTGTTTTTAGCGTGAATTCGTCAAATTTAACATAAAACTATTCACTTTTTGAGCAGCGCGACGTGGTGTCCACGGTTGGAACTAATCGACCCTGGAATCACCTTAAGTCAAGAGTACCTCTACCTAGGGATAACCATACTCAAAGGGACCAGAGTTGGACAAATGGGAATCAAATACCGATTACCCAAATTCGATTACTGTAATCGTAATCTACCACGATTACCGGTAATCGTTCAGCAAAATTACGATTACTGTAATCGTAATCGTAATCGCTCAACGATTACCGGTAATCTTCCAGAAAAAGACGATTACGATTACGATTACTGTAATTTTAATCGTAATCACTCAACGATTACCGGTAATCGTCGTTGAAAAACGATAACTAATGAAGTTCTTTCTGGGGGAAAATGAATTTTCCGCTGTTCATATACCCCTCTCGGCCTCTCCCCTCAGAATCCCTGGACAAAGTGTTCCATGAGCCTCCACGACGCGACGTATCCCAGTTTGGTAATCGATTACTCCCAGTAATTGCGATTACCGTAATCGATTACAAGTCACTTCGGTAATCGATTACTAGTCACTTCGGTAATCGATTACTATACGTACCTAATCGATTACTCCCAGTAATCGCGAATCCTGGGATCGATTAGTAATCCAGCTCGGTAATCGATTACTTTATGTACGAGGGGCGTTCAATAAGTAAGTATCCCCCCCCCTCTAAAATCCACGAAAATGGACCAAATCTAAAAAACTTTAGATGAAAATCTTCCTTAGGATATACTGAATCCAGCTATTCAAGAATCAACGCAATCGGATAAAATGCGGCCGCACACGGGCCGCGGATGCGCGTTGCGGCGTGAGCCGCTCCCGCCGGCTCGGCCGAATAGACTGTTTTAGTAGAGCGATATATCGTATCGATTGCCGTCCGAGGGCCTCTGGTTCCAAACAAACTCTGGTTCAATGTAATTTCCCCATAAGCGAACTTTTAAACGGAAATTTAGGGTATTAAATCAAACAATTAATGCGACCTTGTTGCGATTATGAATTCTACGTCCTCGAAAATGCTTAATTTTGCCTGGTTCCTTGACTAAAACTGCCGGAATCAATAAGATATTACAGATTAAATGTTGCATTTGTAGGTTAGAATCGCCCGAAATCCCGCCAATTCCGCAACAACAACAATAACAATTGGGTGATTCCAACCTCCAAACGCATCAATTAATCTGTAATATCTTGTTGATTCCGGCAGTTTTACGGGTGAAACCAGGCAAAATTAAGCATTTTCGAGGACGGAGAATTCATAATCGCAAAAAGGTCGCATAAATTGTTTGATTTAATGACCTAAATTTCCGTTCAAAAATCCGCTTATGGGGAAATTACATTGAACCAGAGTTTGTTTGGAACCAGAGGCCCTCGGACGGCAATCGATACGATATATCGCTCTACTAAAACAGTCTATTTTTAGTAGCGCGCGGCTAGAGAGGCTTCTCTTCAAACGTTCATACATTTAATCAACAACCGGGGAGGGAAAAAAATCATCGGTTAAAAACATGAGTTGGGCTTATCTTATTTCTCCACATATCCACCTTTTCGGTCCAAACAGGTCTGATATCGAGACTCCAACTTTTTGATGCCTCGCGCGTAGAAATCCTTGGGCTGATTCTTGAAAAAAGTGCTGCAAGCATTTTTGACCTCCTCCACAGATTCAAAATGCACACCACCAAGTTCCGCCTTGAGATATGGAAACAAATGAAAGTCCGATGGTGTCTTTTTTGTCTTTCGCGGTCAAAAATCGAATCACTCCCCGAAGTTCACAATCCTGGACGACTTGAAGCGGTAGCTCCATGGCGAACACACGATAAACACTGCTACCGGACCAATTTTTTTTCGAATCCCATGGTGGTAAGAAGTTATTATCAATGAATTTTCCATGTTATTGTACTACCTGTGTACTATTATCTTACTATCAATCAGGTGCAAACACACAACTCGCAGGGAAAGGCTTTATCGTTGGCTGGAAAAGGTGATAAGCAAAACATTTCGTCGCGCGCTTGATGCCGAGCCGGCGGGAGCGGCTCACGCCGCAACGCGCATCCGCGGCCCGTGTGCGGCCGCATTTTATCCGATTGCGTTGATTCTTAGATAACTGAATTCAGTATATCCTAAGGAAGATTTCCATCTAAAGTTTTTTAAATTTGGTCGATTTTCGTGGATTTTAGAGGGGGGGATACTTACTTATTGAACGCCCCTCGTAATCGATTAGTCCCAGTAATCGCGAATCCCGAGATCGATTAGTAATCCAGCTCGGTAATCGATTACTCCCATTAATCGCGAATCTCGGGATCGATTAGTAATCCAGCTCGGTAATCGATTACCGTAATCCATTGAGTAATGTAATCGAAAAGTAATCGATTACGCCCAACTCTGATAGGGACTCTTTTTTCTCAAGAGGTCAAGCCTTGAGAGTAGGTGACATATTACTTATTATTATAATATTATTTTTTTTGGCGGATCCAGCGAGCCCTCGCGAACGGGGAGGTGTTAGGAGGGGTGGTGGGCTGGGAGGGGCGAGGGGAGGGGAACTTGGGGTGTCAGCCCTCCGGTGACCACATTTTCCTTTTTCTATTACCTCCCCCCTTCCTCCTCCCTCTTTTCCCCCTTTTTCGGTCGAACGGGGAAGCAATCGCTCCCCTTCGCCCCCCGTCTACCAATGATATAATATGTGATAGGTATACATATATATTGTCTATACTGCTTGTGAGTACATACCTAATTGTAAGTTGTAAAATATTAGAATTCGATGGCGTAATTCCCTCTTGTCGTAGAGAGACTTTTTGCAGTGGAACACTATCCATGCCTCAAATATTGTGGATTCGATTCGGATTAGGATCGTTTTTAGAAAAAATAGCCGTTTCAAAATTTTCGTACATTTAAAAAAAATAGTTGGGGGCCCATTAGCAGGGGCGTGCCGTGGGGGTAATGTGGGTTCCCTTGCCCCGGGTTGCAATTTCTATGGGGGCGGATATCCCAGGGTGTGACAAGCAAAAATAAACTGTAGGGAACACACTACGAACACTTTCTCCCTTCATTTTTATCAGGAGATACCCCCAGACCCCCCTTATGAATTCTGGGGGAGACCCCCAGACCCCCTTTAGTATTCTGGGGGAGACCCCCCCCTTCAGTATTCTGGGGGAGACCCCCAGACCCCCCTTTAGTATTCTGGGGGAGACCCCCCCTTTAGAATATTTAAATTTTTCTCTTTTTAGACCCATTTTCCCATTGGTTTTAATGGAAACCATTTTGTATCCATAACTAACCTAAAGATTAAAATTTTAAAAAAACAAAAAAAGTCCTTCTGGAGCATGTTAAAAGCAACATCACTGCAAAATTTGGATGCATATGAATCAGTAGTTCAAAAGTTATGCTGGGTTTCACGTTTATGACTACAGACAGACAGACGGACAGACAGACAGACGCCACAGAAATTTTGTGCATTTACTCCTCCCTACCACATATGGTTAAGAAATAATGAAATATCATGGATGGATGTTCTTTAGGATAGTATTAGGCATGATAAGAGCCAATTATTTTATAATTATCATGATTGATTTAGTCGCAGCGGGCCCAGTATCGAAACAAAATGCATCAAAAATCTCTGCGCCATTGCAATACTTTCTCAATTTTTCTAATTTCATTAGAGTGAGAAAGTAAAAATAAAAGGGTTATCAATTAAATCTCATGATGAATCACCGAAGGTAGCAAAATCAGTGTGTAGCGAGAGAGATACAAAAAAAAGGTCATAAAATTTACAATTTTGGGGTGCGGCATGGCAATTCGCGGAGGGCGGCAAGACCCCCCCCCCCAAACTCAGATAGATAGTTGGGATCACTGCTGGAGATCATTTCCCAGGAAGATTGAAGAGAGAAGAGGACAGGATCGACGAAAGAGAAGAGAAACATCCATGTCTATCCGGAGTGACAAGATCTGAGACCATCAAATCTTGTCGCCCCGGCCGGGATTCGAACCTGGGACCTCTGGGTTAGTGGCTAGTTGCGCTAACTACCAGACCACGGAGGCCGACCTAAACACACTTTGACTTGCACGACGATAGCAAATTAGGTTTGTGAAATTCGCAAAAGGGTCCATCCAGCTACCATTAGGAGTGACCCCCCCCCCCCTCAGAAATGGATGAAACTTTCAGGGATGATAGAACTAAGCGTCAGCTTTCAGAATATTAGCGGTTTTTTGAATTCGGTCAACTGGGAGTGGGGGGGCAGGGGGTCAAAGTCAAAACCTTCAACGCTCCATAACTTTTGAATGAAAATAGATATTGACATGAACTTTGCACCAAAAGATGTGTCTTTTAAATATCTTTCGATTGATGTACTACGTTGTTTAGTTTAAAAAATGAGTTTGGGCCTTTTTTTGCCTTTTCGAAGTTTCCAAAAATCCGGTTTTGAGTTTGAATAATATGCCCAATGTAGGAACCTGAACGAAGAACTTCCGTGAAGAAAGCTGATCCTATAAGGTTTCTAATGGCGAAAACCGCGATGCCGGGAAACGTCTCGTTCAAGAGTTATGACCGCGCACAGTTTCAAATGTAGGCCAAAAATAGGGTTTTGCCACTTTTTTTTTGGTTTTGCGGACTTTCGATTCTCAAAAACATTTGTTGTTCCACTAATAATGGGGCTATTGCACACTTTTGCTATAAACGATTTAATAGTCGATTATGGCGTAAAAACCTCAAAAAATAACGATGGCGGCACTAAAAACTTCCAAAATCCACTCCTAAACTCAATAAACGCAGTTATTTGCGGGAGCGTAATGGTGGCCGAAGGCACTAACAATGGGAGATTCCCATCTAACAATTCTGAAACTCCATCAAGAAGTGACCAATAAGAGACTACTTTCATTTGACACCGGTGTCACTTGGTGTTGCGGTACCATTCATCGGATGTGGATCATCACTCTGATGACTAATTACTCTGTGAATCATCCTTGTCAGCACAGAAAGAGTGACGAAATTAAGATAGGAATCTCCCATTGTTAGTGCCTTCGGCCACCATTACGCTCGCGCAAATAACTGCGTTTATTGAGTTTAGGAGTGGATTTTGGAAGTTTATAGTGCCGCCATCGTTATTTTTTGAGGTTTTTACGCCATAATTGACTATTAAATCGCTTATAGCAAAAGTGTGCAATTGCCCCATTGATGAAAATCATTCAAACTAGATTAGAGGGGGTTTCTTGGGTCGCTAAATTCATTTTTGATATTATATTCTTTCAAAAAACACCTCTCTCTATGACTTTAATGGGGGTTTGGGGACTTTTGAGGGCTTTGCATCGCTCATAAGGACTCAGCCTGCAGGTTTCAAGCCAAAATTGTTGATTCGGGTGTTTTACAAGAATATCGCTGATTCAAAATTTTCGACAGTTTTGAAATTTTTTTTGAAGCCTAAAAATCAGGTTCCTAGGACAGATGTATTTTTCTCTGAAAAGTACCTGTTTTGTAGAGTATTTTAAGCTAACTGTTTTTCAAATTCCGACTTTTTTGAAAATGGGTAAAAATCGAACTTTGACTTTCGATATCTCGAATACGAAAAACGATATCGACCTGCCGCGGTTTGCGCCAAAATGCTTAGAATTTGGTGTTCTGTAAAGTTATGTGTAATAAAAATAAGGGGTCGCCGTTTGAGAAATGTGATTTAGGGGGGCGGTATGACAACCGGATCCGCCCCCCTGGGGGGACCGGAATTTGGCAATCCCCCGAAAAGATGTCCTCCTCAAAATAATGGAACCCATGTTTCAGCGTTTTTTGAAATTCGAACCCAAACTCGAGTTGTTGCTGCTCCCTTTTTTTTACACCCTACATAGTTTACTGTCGGACCAATTTTTTTAAGAAAAAAATATATTACCTCCTATAAATTATCTCATTTGGTTACATTTAACTCTGTTTACACTATTGTCATTCATGAAAATAGTGGCGGATCCGGAATATTTTCCTGGGGGGGGGGGGAGGGGGATATGAAATTTCGTTGCGTCTCAGGAATCAATTTTGGGAGGAAAAAAGGGGGAAGAATTTGAGATTTTTTCTGGAGGAGGCGCGGGCGTGTGCCCTGTGCCCTGGTGCCACATAGAGTCCCTTGATGAAAATATTGTATAGGGAGTACCGACACGACGCTTTATGCATTTTGACAGGAGTCGATTTTGTCGACCGCGTGAACGCATTCGAAGGTTAAGTTCGACATTGGACCAGTGATATAGAGGTCGTTGGGTGGACTGGCGGATTTGCCGCCATTCCGGTCCGTTCCCATACGTTCCTCTACGAATCGACTCTTTTCGTGTGGAGCCTTCAATGTCGTCGACTCCTGCTCGACTCCGTGAGAGCCTAAAACCAACGACCAATCACAACTCGTTGAGCTCGTGTCGGACTGTCGGTACTCCCTATACAATAATATTTCCATCAAGGGACTCTAGTGCCACACTTTCCCGTATTCCTTTCCTGGATCCACCGTCGCGTCGGTCGATACGATCGATCGTTGAATGTGGTTGAATCAACTGGATTGAATGGCATCACGAAGCAGCGCACTACTGAAACTGAAACAGCGCAATCGGGCTGTGCGCTCCCGGCGAAAAATCGATTTTACTCGTTTTCTGTGGGTCTTTGGAAAAAAACACACAGCATCAAAAATGTTCTTTCTGATTTTTTCCATTAGTTTATGCAGTTACTTTTTTCATTTTCTCACGGGGCACTAAAATTGTTCGATTTAAAAGTTGAACCCCCTCCCCCCTTCTTGACACTTTTCAAAATTTTTGACCATAGCATCAGAAAGGACGCATAAAACCCCCTCTCATTGCATTTTCATCCATCGAAGATCATCCGGGTTTT
>VMOF01000129.1:0-12684 GCA_011764245.1 Trialeurodes vaporariorum
ACCGATAAACAATTTCCAGCCATAAAAGCTTCTGTTCGAATTCATTCTGGGTTAGCCCCTTGTTTAGGCTATTTTCCCTTGACATTTGGGAGGGGGGGGGTAACTTGGAATCACCCTCTCTCTTCTCCGAAAAGTTATCTTACTATGATAGAATGACAAAAAAAAATGGATTTTCCTCATAGCTCAGTTATTACGAGGTTATTTTGAGCTCTCTACTGCTGATAAAACGGGTATTTGGGAAGATTTGTGGAAAACCCGATTTTTGAACCGCTGATAACTCCGAGAAAAATCATATTTGAAAAAAATTGGTAAGAACCTTTTTTGTAGTAAATACCGTAAACTTTCTTTTCATACTGAAGTATTTTGGTCAAAAAACCATTATTGGCCGAGATACAAGTAAAAAACCGAAAAAAGAGCGATTTTTGGCTGGAAAAACCAAGATGGCGGCGTTAGCCGCATCGGAAAAATGGTGCAAACTTAGGTGGTGAATCCTGAGGTCATAAGAAACGTTTTAAAAAAAATTCCAGCTTTCCAGCAATTACTTCCTTTCTTTGCCTTTTTTGACGACGCGACGACTGGCCTAATAATCAATGCTATTTTTTAATTCACCGATGATTCCACCGGATGAGAAAAGATTACACAATTCAGTTCAGTGCCCAGATAGCAGACGGATATCTATAGGATATCCTGAGAATATCCAAACAAATATTTAAGATATCCTATGGATATTCGGCGATATCCATAGGATATCCCACGGATATTCATTTGGCACACCTCTGATATCCGTGGAATATCCTATGGATATCCTAACACCCGCGGATATCCAGCGGATATCTCACGAAGATTTTAAAAAAAAGTAACAAGAGTCGACATAAACTAATAATAAAGTTCGTCAGTTCGGGGGGGGGGGGCAAGTGCCCCCCCCCCCTGCGGGCGCCCATGTTCACGTCATAAGTATATGGCGGGAAAATGATTGATTATGAAACAGCGCGCTCGCATTTGCAAACATATTCTACGCGAGAATGAACTTTGATTGAGGGTCCAGTCGGAGAAGGAATTTGAAAAACAGCTGATAAATAGTCTCCTTTTAGTGTGTGGGAATATCAAATACCTGTTGTGATACTTTCATCAGCTGTTGCCTCGAAAAAATCAAGGTTAGCCTGGATAGAGGATATTTATCTTGATGAGAAGCGTCCTAACCAGTGCAAAGGCGTCACCGAATGTTGCTGTTTTCTTGAGTAAGGGAATCTTCATCAATTAAATTAGTTATCAGGAGAATTTTTCATGATTACTTGTAAGTACACCCTTGTGTTAATAGAATGCGGCGTTTCTCTTCTAGGGTTACTTAATTTATGTCTGTCTGCGAAAAAAATTGATTGCAAATCTTTCTAAAGAAAAGTGTAAATGACTCTTACCCAGTAGTTCTCATTGGACCTACTTGTTTCAACTGAAGGAAAGGTTAAATGGTGCTTGCAAATACTTTGTAACCAATGACATTGAAGGAATATATTAACATTGTTTTTTTAATTGCTCCTTATGTAATAAACCTTTAGAGAAATTAGGGTGTCATTGCATACTTCACTTTGATTTAATATGCCTCAATTCTAGTCCAACTATAAATATTCCTGAGAATACCACCCTTGAACTAGGTATTTAAGTATGTTGATGGCCAACAACGCAGTTTTCATCTGAGGAGAGCTAAGTACAGGTACTTACCTATAAATCTATTTCTCTCCGAGGGGTCATTGTAGGTAGTTAAGTGTGAGTTATGTATTGCTCTATCTAGCTAGAAAGAGATGAGGAGTCCTAAAGAAAAAAAGCCCATTGAAAGCGGTTTTTGATCAATTTTTAAATGACTTCATTTTTCTTGAAGGCCCTTAATAATTTTGTAATTTTGATGGATGTTGACCAATGTTACTTACCTTATGTAAAACTTTCAGGCTGGGAAATAAGAAAATCAAGTAAGATTTCTTGTTCTGAATTTTCTACTGATAATTGTGATTGTAATACTTACTTGCTAATAAATATGTACTCCGTTGATTTAGCACTTGAACACAGAGTTAATTATTGTTTTTGAAGGGTCAAGAAGAACCAGCTGTTATAAATTTTCTTTGGTCATACTGAAAAAATACCCATTTATACAAAAAATTTCAGAGCTTAACGTAGATCAGGATAATTTTATTAACTGAATACCTATATAGGCACCCCTTAACATATATGAAAATACATCAAATCATATCTATAATGCAGTTACTGGAACAATAGCAAAACTTAAATGTTCAATGTGTTCTTCGCGGACTTTACATTTATGAAGGAGACAGTAGAGTCATTTGAGGGGGGCAGGGGGGGGGGGGGGCAATAGTCTCCCCTGTGGTTTGGCGCATGCCAAAATTTTGGCTCACATAAAAAATTCAAGCAGCACAAAAATAAAAAAAGGTCAAATTTAGTGAGGATAGGTAAGAAAATTTGTTGTTTTGAGAAAAAATGTGTTTCCCCAAAATTTGCCCAAGTTGTAAGATACCTAATAAAGGATACGGGTAATCAAAGACCTTGAAGGTTAGAGCTTAAGGAATCTAATGCATGAGAAGCAAAAAAAGGGGGAAAAAAGTCTTCAGATTTTTGCCCCCCTGACAAGATCTGAAATGACCCCACTGGAAGGAAAGATCACAATGAGACAATATCTAAGGTGTGTTTCCGAGAAGTAGGAAAAGAGATAAAAGTAAATAAAATCACTAATTCAATGAAATTTTTCTGTCCACTCTTAGATATTATATGGATAGCGCTTATAATGGACTTACCTTGAACAAAAAATCAAAAGCCTCACGGAGTTTTGACAATGGAAAATTTTATGGAAATCTCAAAGGTACATAAGCTGAAAGTTCATGATTTTGATTCTCAACTAAGCAATAGTTTTTGTGATCAAGGACTTGTGGTTTGAACATACTAGATTATGTAGTAATAGAATAATAATACCATCGATTAAAAAATCTAAAGCGCAAAAAAAAGAAAGAAACATAAAAAATGTTTTGCAACGACTTTTGATAGCATAGTTAGTGATTGAAGATATCTTGGAAAAGAAAAGATTGTCAGTTAAAATTTTTAGTTAGTCAAAAAATCTGCACCCCTGAGTAAAAGTGATGCTTCTGGCAACAAGGCGTTCTTTTATCGGAAACGACGGAAATGTTGGGGTATGGTCACAATAGAAGAGAATGATGGTTGGCAAAGTTTTTGTTCCTTTTGTCTCAGCATAAAAGCAAATAAAGATTCCAAAAATTTAGGTTCTCAATGTATTGTATGCAAAAACACTTTTATTTTTCAAAAGATCAAAGATTCTTGTTATTGTGTAGAGAAGGAAAAAAGAAAATTTCCATACTTTGGGAAATATTGTGGGGTGCGCGAAATGCCTCCCAATTTTGGAGTGAGATCGAAATTAATTTTTGAGCCTACCAAGGGTAAAATTGGTAAAACCGATAACAACTTTATTTCAAAGTTGTTTAATTATGATGTTGGGACTTTGGAAAGTGATGCCACTAACAAAAAATTAGGAGAAGATGTTTATTTCACCAAACAACATGGCATTCCAAATGAGGAGAGAAAAAATTACCCCTCTCAGTCCACGATGATGGAGTCCAACAGTTATTATCATCCAAAATCTTGCTCTGAACCGAAATTATTTATGAGCTCATCATCTGGCCTTTTTTTTGGCAAAAGTAGCTCCTCAGAGTTTTCCATTAAACCAGTATTTACGAAAGGAAATCGAATGAAAAATTTGAAAAGAATCCATAGAAATCAAAATTTTCGATTGTACGAGGGATATCCTAGATATCTAAATCAGTCAAGTTTTGAGTACACTCGCTTTATCAGCTTCAATGAGAAATTTCTTGAAAACAAAGGAATAGGAACAAAAAATCCCAAAAAAAAGAGCGTCATGGCTAGGAAGGATAAATTAATTAGTGGGAGATCAAAGCACAGTCTGCCTCCTCGCTCAAGAAAAACAACTCGGAAAAAGGTAACTGACAAAATCAGGTACCCAAACAATTGTGTGACAGAAATCTACCTGAAATCAAAATACCCTGGAGGAGACATAAAAATTTTTATCGAAGGTAAATCATTTTTTCAGCCAAATGATCCGAGAGGAATTTTGCATTGTATACTCTCCAGTTCAGAAGAAACTAGATGTAGAAAAACAAACCAGCAGCGACTTGACATTATAGAATCGGGTGTAATGGGAAAATGCTGGGAAACACGCAAAAAGAATTTCAGTGAGGACGTTTCGGCTCAAATCCATTTCGTTTCAGCCATTATTAACTCAAAAATTTAAAAACAAAAACATAATTTTTTTTCTTCAAAATGTGGAGAAAGCTCTGCTCCTAACAAACACAGGAATCAGTGGTGGCTCTCTCTACATTTTTTATTTTTTTTTTATTTTTTTTTATTTTTTAAATTTTCGAGTTGAAAATGGCTTTGATTTGGGCCAAAAGGTCTTTACCAAACTTTGTTATTGCATGTTTCCCAGCATTTTCCTGTAACTCCTGTTTCTTTCAGGCCAGTTCATAAGTTTCTTCCACTTAAAATTTGATTTGAGAGAATTTGTAGAACCCTTCAATCAATTAACCAGTTGAGGAAAGATGCCACCTCCGCTTAAAAGGAAGTACTTTTGTTCTCAAGGCATTTTAATGCACTATGCCTTTAATTAAGTAGAAAATATGAGGATGTATTCCATGATCAATAGAAAAGAGTTGCCAGAGAACAAGAGCTATCAAAAAAACCCAATCGTAATCTGATTCAATTTTTTTTCCTTCATTCCCAATAGACGACCAGTAAAAAAAAGAAAAGAGAAAAAGGGTTATCTGAACAATCCAATTTTAATTTAATTAAATTTTTTTCTGAATCTTCTTAGTGCAAACTAATAACCATTGCACCTTTCCATCAAAGAAAATTATCCGTATCAATATATTCCAGCTATGCAAAGAGAAAAGCAAAAGTCAAGCCTCATTTTTTATAATGCTGAATTCCCCCCCCCCCCCCCCCCCCCAATTCATTTGGTCTTTTTTTAGTAGGTAGGTATAATAAGAAAACATTGTGCTTTTTTACTATTCTTTATTTCTAATAGCTTTTATTGAATGGATTTATTCATTTTTTGGTTTATAGGTGAAGAATTGCGAGTGTCTAATTCAAGGAACCCTCGTCCCATTTTGTATCCAAACTCTTCATCACTAAGAAAAACGTGAGACTCTTTTAATCCCTCCCTATAATTTTACTCAACTTACAGGCAACTATCTTGAACGGAAAATAAGATGCTATCACATGAATCCAACAATTTTACCACCTTTTATTTACGAAACAGAAGGGGTGCAAAAAATGCCCGATCAAGCGATCCGGGGATCATAAGAAAGTGAGAAAATTTTTGGGAATTTGAGGAAATTTACCCGGCAAAAACATTTCTGTGGGAATGGTCACAAAATTTCAAAAGTATCGCGCGTTATTTTGAGGACATACAGTGTTAAAATAAGTAAGAAAAAAGATATAATGAAAAGTGTCAGGTCATTGAAATAAGCAGGTATATATTTTTTCAGTTTATTTTGAAAACGGTGAAAAAATAGACTGACTAAAATTGGTAGAAAAAGCGATAAAACATTCGGTACTTGCAGGGTTGATAATTTTAATTGGAATTTATGATGATTCAAATTTACCGTCATGATTGCTTTTTCATGTCACCGGACTACATTTTTCAGACACTAAAAACAAATTTCCTTTGCGCCCGTTCTTAAATTTTAAGATTTCATTTGTTTCCTTAGGGCCCCAGGAAACTTTGGAGTTTCAAGTATGGTAGCGCCTCGGAGAGGTACAAGCTCAAATGTGTCAGGGATGAATTATGGTGCAAGGAAACCCGAACTTTTTCAGAAACCATTCTGTGGATCCGTTAAT
This sequence comes from Trialeurodes vaporariorum, assembly GCA_011764245.1. Classification (NCBI taxonomy): domain Eukaryota; kingdom Metazoa; phylum Arthropoda; class Insecta; order Hemiptera; family Aleyrodidae; genus Trialeurodes; species Trialeurodes vaporariorum. The sequence continues at coordinate 5,929 of VMOF01000129.1, forward strand.
TCCAAGTCAACGATAGAAAATAATCCGCAGATTACGTAAGCCAGAAGAATTTATGCTGTTTGCCTTTTTACTTTCTCACTCTAATGAAATTAGACAAATTGAGAAAGTATTGCAATGGCGCAGAGATTTTTGATGCATTTTGTTTTGATACTTGGCCCGCTGCGACTAAGTCAATCATAATAATTATAAAATAATTGGCTCTTATCATGTCTAATACTATCCTAAAGAACATCCATCCATGATGTTTTAATAATTCTTAACCATATGTAGTAGGGAGGAGTAAATGCACAAAATTTCTGTGGCGTCTGTCTGTCTGTCTGTCTGTAGTCATGAACGTGAAACCCAGCATAACTTTTGAACTATTGATCCATATGCATCCAAATTTTGCAGAGATGTTGCTTTTAACATTCCCCAGAGGAACTTTTTTTGTTTTTTTAAAATTTTAATTTTTCGGTTAGTTATGGATGAAAAATGGTTTCCATTAAAATCAATGGGAAAATGGGTCAAAAAGAGAAAAATTTAAATATTTCAATATTAGATCTTTGGATTTGGAAGAAAATTTGTAAAAACATTCTACAACCAGCCCATAGTAAAATGAACCCCATATAGTTCAGCAAAATAACCCTTAAGACCGTTTAAAAAATCAATTTAGGGCGTTTGAGCCAAAAAATGGAATAAAAGTGAGAAATTAATCTTGTAACTCAGTGCCAAATACTAGAAGATTCCCCCCAGAAGAAATGGAGGGAGAAAGTGTTTGTAGGGTGTTCCTTACAGTTTATTTTCTGTTTGTTCCTCTCGTGTTACCTTTTCACTGCTGAGATTATAATCACAAATGTGGACCCTCTGCACGCCGATTATTTACAGTTTTGTTAGACGGATTGTAAAAGACGGCCTATGAGTGATGCTATTATAGTCCGTTTCATTTAAATAGAAGCTTGAGCTCGACTCTTTCCCCTTCGAGTTTTACCCTCACTCTCGTACCTGCGATGACTCGAGACCTACCCCATCGGTCGGGGATTCCGTCCGTCACAATGGACTCTCCTTTGGATAGCTGAATGTACATTGTGACAGACAGAATCCCCGACCAATGGGGCAGGTCTCGAGTCATCACAGGTACAAGAGAGAGGGTAAAAATCGTAGGGGGAAAGAGTCGAGCTCAAGCTTCTACTTAAATGAAACGGACTACAGTCAAGAATTGTAAGACTTTACGGATGCTATGGTACTCATTGTTGAAAAGCCCATTTTTAACAGCAATCTATGAGAGGCCTTTGGCGAGAGAGAAACAAAACAATGGCTACAAAAGCATCTGCCAAGTCTTACAATCATGGACCTATAGCGTCACTCGTAGACACTAGACAGTCTTAGCAATCAGTTTAACCCTTCCCACTCAAATGTCGGATATATGTCCGATATTCGACAAAAGTCATAACATTAAAAGTAAAATTAAAAAAAAAGGAAATAAATAAATAAATAAATAAAAAAAAAAAAAAAATATTAAAAATTCTCAATAGTGGGAAAGATTAACCTGACATAAATTCTTTGAATCTTTCAACAAAAAATATATTTATCTGGTCCCTAAAACCTCTCCATGCCTTTCTGCATGAAGCTGTGAGGAGAACACGATTTCATGACAAGTCACCTTGTCATCAGTAATTAGCAAGCAGTTGAACCTAAAAGAGAATTCTTGTTTTGACATTAGAGAGAAGGTTTTAAATTTTTGATGAGTGCTTTAGAAATTCTTGTTTTTACCTATAAATTCCTAATTTATGTTTCAACTTGAAAAATTTCTATCGCAGAAATATGATCTCAATCTCAATCTTATGAATGCTAATAGCTTTGTTTCAACTTGAAAAATTTCTATTGCAGAAATATGATCTCATTGGGACTAATGAATGTGCTGATAGTTTCTTTTTAACTTGACAAATTTCTGCAGAAATATGACCTCAATAGGACTCATGAATGCTATTATTTTTGTTTCAACTTGAAAAATGTCTATTGCAGAAATATGACCTCAATTGGCCTCATGAATGCTATTCAACCCTCACCCAGTAATCATAAATTCACTGCTTTGGAGGCAGAACCACCTATGTTGAGTCCTATCAGATCAAAAATTCAACCACCGAAAACTTTCTTCTACAGGTATAGTGTGAGAGGAAGCAAGCCTCTTGAAATAAGAGCTGATGCTTTTGTTAACCTTATTCATCGGCGTACCAGCGGTCTCCGCAGCCCCTGACCTAAGGGGCTCTACAGAGCGCTCAGTTAGGGCCCCCATGTAACATCTGATCCAGGGTTTTTCCCTGGACTCTTCATTTCAGTTATTGTAAAATTTGTTGATCCTACGGTTTTAATCAGCTTTGCGTAAGCTAAAAATTTGAATAGACGTAAAACGACTTAAAAGTGGACCATACTTTGCGGAAAAATTGTAAAAAGACTGAAGAATGTTTAGGCAATTTGGTATCCATGAATCTTGACGCTACAGACTTCCAGTCAATGAAAATCGTTTATTTTGCAAGCAAGTTTTACACAGCTTCATCTCTACGTTGGACCTTTCTTTCAAGCTACCAGTTTACCATTATTTACCTTTTTTTATTTATTTTTTTTACCACCATTTTTTTCTCATCAAGGCAGGGACTTGAACCGAACCGAACCGTGAACCGAAAACCGAAAACCGCTCCGAACCGCGAACCGTTTTTTCTAAAGTTTTTGAACCTCGAACGGAACCTGGAACAAACTTCTAAAATTCCGGTTCGAACCGGTTCATCGATAATGAAAGGCGGTTCGAACTGGATCATCAATAATGAAAGATAAAACATCTACTACAGGTAAAAATTGACGAAGCAAAGGTATTTCTATGTTTTTGGAAAAAAAGTGCCCTTTCAATCTAACTATCACTCTTGGCGACAGTTACAAAGTGTACATAATTCCGCCTCATAAAGTGTGATATATTCCACGGCAATGATAATTTTTTCCACTGATATTTTTTCCCCTCCCTCGTACAGAGTTACGATGACAAATCACTGTGGTTTAACTTTTTATCCTTCACATATGCTCCGAAGCCCCTAGCCGGCCTGGCGACATGCAATTCCCGTTATCGTGAAAGAGTTGTTAAAATAATTTTAGAAAAGATAGAATCTATTATTATTCCTTTAATTTCATGAAAAATGTCATTTTTTAAGAAGTGTATTGTTTGCTTCTGGTTCCCTTTATTATCCAAATCACTTCTATATTATTATCAGCCAGGCAATATTTTAAATCATTTCATAGGTTATTCTATTTACTATCTGGGAAAGTTACGTGTCAATGAGAAAATGCCCAAACAAAGCGCATCATTGGAACTGAACCGGTTCAAGACTCCGGTTCACAACTCCGGTTCGAACCGGTTCGCACTTCTGTGAACTGGTCGGAACTGAACCGAAAGGCATCGCGAACCGCTTCCGAACCGCGAACCGGGTTTTTGTGAAGGCTTGAACCGTGAACCGAACCGAACCGATATTTTCTTGGCGGTTCAAGTCCCTGCATCAAGGTGATCATGCAACATTCTCATTATTTTTTTAAAATTTACTGGTGTTTTTTGGTGTTTAGTACAATGATTCTATACTTTCAAGAGATATTGCAAGCATATGTACTGAACTATTTCAAAATTTTCTCTTTAAGGGAGTTTCAAGCAGAAAAATCTGAGCCAAGACTTACATCAATGGATAATGCCAACACAATGAATCAAATGAAATCTACTCAAGAAAAACATTCCAATAATTCATTCATGAGTCATAGTTTTCCAGTGAGTAACAGTAGGTCAGGCTCAAAACTGATGGAAAATGCGACAGAAAATGGTAATTTCGAAGAAGAAAATGAAGTGTTGTTGAGCGGTTCGGATTCATCCGACTCATCTTTCGGAAGTGTGACATTCAAGACAAAACAGACTTGTGGAACTCCTCTTCATAAATGGCAGACGAATCATAATCTCTACAATAATGACAACGTTTATGGTAGAAATGACCTCAAAACTGGAAAAGATTCTGCCCCAGCAAACCAGACACTGATGCAAGGTGAAGTTTATTTTGATTCCTTTGGATTGACTCTTAAGATGAATCTAAGTAAGGATGACAACCGACCAGCAAGCTGATTTTTTAAATCATTGGATAAGGCTGATGGTCTTGATAAATGAAGGGCTGCTATTAGCCCCTCTAAAGTGTTCATCGGAAAGTAGAGCATTGTAACCAATTATCTCTCCGATAAATTTGATAAGCTCTCCGCTTGTTTCAAGCAGCCAACGCTTATCGAATGTAGCGGAAGAATACTTGGTTACAGAGCTCTACTTTTTGAGAATCACTTGGTAACTTCTTTTAATTAGATATTTATTATACGGGATTTATTATAACACATTTTTAAGTTTTAAATTTTTAATATTACTTTTCTTTTAATTTTTTATATAAAATGTATTTTTGATTTAAAACTTATCTTTTAAATCAGAGGGATGGAAATCCTCCTTTTAGCCAGCTGACCAGTCTTATGTAATGATTTCAAAGATCAGTCCGTACGGTGTCTAGCAATTTAAAATGCAATTTTTTAGCGGTGTCTTTAAATTTGCCTGATTTTTCATGATGCTTTTTGATTTTTTCCATGATGTCATGAAATCAGACTCAAACTTCATCAAGTTGGACTTTTTGTTGTTCATCTGATGCACAGGCAAAAGTTGAATCAAACGTTTCAAATTTTTTCAATCACAACCAATCATTCAATCACTTCAATTAATATTTTTCTGTGATTCTATGACTCATGAAGAACAAAGGAAAAAATATTCAAGGATTATTGGTTCATGCACTGTCCTTCAAAAAATTTAAAACGTGAAAAATGATCATGAAACGGATTCGATTTACGCCTATGCGTCAGATTGACAACGATTTCAGAGGAAATTGATTCACTGACTTGATTCTCAAGTTCCGGGTCCAAATTTTCAGATGTAACTGGCTTACAAATTAAATTCCCTAGCCGACTATTTTATTTTCACAGTCACTTGCACAGAATCTTGTGAAGTTTTGCAAACGGAGAAAAAATCCTGAAAAGCCACAGCCGTCTACAGTTGTCCATAAGACTCTACTTGAAATTCTGCAAACCACAATCCGATGAAAAGAGGATGGCTCATGACCAGTGGCGAACGCGGGGGGGGCTAAGGGGGATAAAGCCCCCCAGACATACTGTTTTTAGGGGTGGAGGGGAGGGGGAGGGTAATTTTCAATCAAACTCTCATCAGTGCAAGCCCCTTCAAAAAAAAAAAAAAAAAAAAAAAAAATCCTGCAAACGCCACTGCTCTTGATAATCCTGGGTTTTGCTGATGCTAAACATCAAATTAATAAAAAGAGAGCGACACAAGTTCTAAAATCAAATTAAAATGATCGGTTAAAATGATTAATCAGAAGCTGATGATGCCCGGGCCACGTCCGTGCGAAACGTATCCGACATTAACAATTTTATTCGCGCGAGTGAGTTCTTTCATTTTAATTTGATGCAAGAAACTCTGGATATGCTTATTTTTAGAGATCTATTTATTTCAAATTGGCTGTGGCAATGGATTGCGTCACTTTATTTTCTTTCAACTTCTTTTTTCTAGACTTTAGAGTCATTGCCTACTTTGGTTACGATGTCGCTAAATCAATCGTATATTTCATGATGGCTGCATCATTGATTTGGACTTGCTCTGCGCTGATGTTTGAAGTAGTGCCATTTCCGGTGCACTTTAGAGACACTCTTTATGAACTCATGAGTTACAAGAAACCAGAACCAAAATATGGCTTAGTGGTTTGGATAAATAAAGTGTTCCGGCTTATAACTAAAATGATTGGTACCAATTGCAACTTATAAAGAACATTTAACATGTACGACAGTACGTTAGCAAATGCACCCACTTCTTGGCTGTAAGAGTTTTTCTTGTAAAAAAGCTATTTCATCCTAAAATTAGGTTTGTCCGCTGACATACACGCTATAAAAACTTTTTCAGCGGAAAACTACAAAAACAAACTGATAAGAATTAATTGAAAAAACGTTTCTTTGCTACCCCAGAAGATATTTTACAAGAGTACTCCAGTTTCTTAAGTATTTGACTTGAGTAAAATCTTTATCTAAACTTTGATTTTAAGTTTCTTGAGGCCTGGATGGTAATTTGTTTTCATGAGCTAAGCTTTTTCTGTTTAGAAATAAATGAAAATTTTCATAAGATCATGATTACGTCTAATTTTTTAAGGGATTCCACTTATTCCTTTACCATCAATGACATAAGAATGTAAGGTAGGGTTCAATATCTGGATCAAACAAACTGCTAAAGAGGGTTCTTACTTTTGACATTTTTGGTGGCAAGTTACGGGAGAATAGTACTGAGCGAGATCCAAGGAGGAAATGGTTCAGAGTATACAGACCCTGGGGTGCTGTTGATTTTTGAGGGTTGGGAACCAAGATTCTTGCACCTCATAAGGACATGTTACATGTAGTAATCGTAATCAACACAAAAAAGCATTTAAGGTGATTCCAGGTGAAACGTTTCTAAATTTCAATTGAATAGATGGCACCACTAGTCACTTTTTGGCATTTTAAATTGAAAACAAAGGAAAACAGAAAATGTCGCCACTTGCATAATTAATTGAGCCCTGGATGAACAAAATTGGTTCAGAAATCAGTAGCGGCCCGTGAAATTTGGCAACCATGCATTTTTCCCACTTAAACTGAGGTAAAAAAAACAAATTTAAGCGGAGGCTGGCACCTCCT
>VMOF01000130.1:0-12654 GCA_011764245.1 Trialeurodes vaporariorum
TTTTTTTTTGGACGAACTACACAAAATGAGATGAGAGTAGACTATAGACTTAGATGATTTAGAGTAGACTAGACTTAGACTATAGACTGAAGACTAAGAGTATATAAACTCAGATGAGGATCTAGACTCATCTAAATAACTTTGACCGATAAATTCAAGACATGCCTCAAAGATAATTTCCGTTCAGAGATTTTCCTATTTTTTCTCCCCCGCAAAACTTGCCTTGAAATGTTCCATTTTTATTTGTTTGTCAAATTTTTAGTTTTTTTGGGACCTGGTTAGTATTTTTTTGTGATTATCGAAAGAAAAACTTAATTACTGAGAACAGAAGAAATGAATCTTTGCCTGATACTAGGAGGAATAGACTCTATTTTAAAATGTCCATTGATTGCATTGAGAATCATGCAAAGAATAACTCATGCGGAGATTAAATTACGCCCATTTGAAGGGCAACGGCTCAACTTTCAAATGGCGGCCCAACAGACCTCTTTTGAGAGCTCAGATAATAAAAAAAAAACTTGGGATTACACAGATACTTGCAAACACCGCCCCTTTAAATGAGCTCGTGAAAAAATTTGAATTATGTAAACCGTTAAAGCATGTAAAAGTCAAAACAAGACGTCAAATGAACACACGCATTGTGGATCCTTTTCCCTCTAGCTTGCGGCATTGGGACAAAGTTGACGTCGTTTTTCCGGAACCGTTGGTGCATCTCGATTTATTTTATATTTCTTTTTTTCGTCCAATGATCAAAGGAATTTTCGAACTCGTCTTTTAAAAGGCATTTCGAGCGAAATGCATTTGCTTAAGTAAACAATGAATAATGGAAACCATTATGAAAGCGATGCTTTCCAACAAGAACCCACAATTAAATTATCAAGTCGTCAAAGGAACAGAGCAGAAAACATTTGTTTTTTCTTTAAATGAAGATTGAAGAAGTCTCCATCAAAGAAGTCGTGAATTTTCCCCTTTTCTCTAGTCCACTGCTGTGCTGGTTCTCATGAAACCGACTTTTAGTCGCCTATTAAAGTAAACATTAGATATTTTAAGATGTCCTCTTGTTTTAGGGAACGGGAAATCGAGGGGAAGTTTTATTATTTCTTAGACATGAAATGAAAGAAACTACGTTCATTTTTTGTCAATTCTTTCTTGCGAGTGTTTGAGTAGGTTTGATCCATTTTTTTTTTTTTTTTTTTTTTTTTTTTTTCAAATGTCATCCATTGCAGCAATGTCATCTATATTTAGTACGCTCCCTAACCCACGACATGAGCAGATATAAGAAGTCTTTCTCTCTCCCCTTCCATTTGAACTCATGTGTTAGAGAAGGATATCAAAGGGGACAATCACATGACTTTATCCCATTTCTCTGTCTTTTTCTAACGCAGGTGTTCAAATACGAGAAAGAGAGAGAAAGCGAGAGATGAGAAGAAGAGAGAGAGAGATTGAGAGAGAGAGAGAAAAAAAAGAGAGAGAGAAAGAGAGAGGGAGAGAGAGAGAGAGAGAGAGAAAGAGAAAGACAGAGAGGGGGGAGACAAAATTCCTGTATCCACCCATGACCCACGAAGGTGAACGACACTTTCCAAGTTTAGAAGTATATTTTCTTTAATCGACTATGACATCATTTTCCATCACTAATAATCATGGACCTTTTCATGAAGGTACCAAAACAATTCGAGGGAGACGAAAATGCAATAATTTCGGTTGCTTTATTTTTTATACCAATTTTAATGATCAGCGCTTTTTCCACATTAATTCTCTTGATACCTATTACCTAACCATGGGCGGATACAGGGAATTGTCTTTCTCTCTCTCCCTCCATTTGAACTTATGTGTTAGAAAAGGACAGCAGAGGGGGCCATCACGTGACTTTGGCCCCCTCTTCTGTCCTTTTCTAACGCACGTTTTCAAATGGGAGGAGAGAGAGAGAAAGACAATTTCCTGTATCCGCCCATGTACCTAACTCGTGGATGGTTTATGGATAGATACTTTGATGCAGAACCCGCTCCTTCAAAATACTTAAGGCGTTAACTATTCCGACTTAGCAGTACATGTTTTTGCATAGGTCGAAGATTGAAGGAGTTTCTATACATTATTGAAACAAGTTGAAATCGATAAGCGCCGAGAGGTTTATGCATATTTTGATAAATGTTATAATAAAGATACCATGCAAATAAATGTTACCAATCGGTACGATTATTAGATACCATCTATTCACGATTCTGATTTTCATTGCACGAAACTTTTACTTTTACCAAACTTTAAAATTGAATTATTTGAGGATTAATCATTCGTGCGGTACCCAACATAATTGGATTAACATTACTAGCTTGAAGCTCATTTAATAGTTTTCCCTAGGTAAATAATTGAAGGCACTTCCACATTATCAAAACTGATTGAAATACATTCACGAGTCGTGTATGTACTTATATTTTGACAATGCAAAAGTACAGGGACCAAAGGCTGCTTGCAAAAATGATCCACTGAGAAGAATAAAAAACCGCTTTATTAATCAAACACGGTTGGTGATCATAAACAGCTACACGGCTTGATAATGGGTCAAATTCTATTTCCAAGCCGATTTCCTGATACTAATCTAATCAAAAGTATATCAATGGTATCAATAAGTAATTCGACGGTGCGATAAAATTAATCGGGTCCATTTCTACGTAACCGCCACTTTTGAAATCTGACTTCATAGTTACATCATCATTTTGTGCTAATATTCTGCTATTCCATGCAGCCTACGCCCAATTTTGTGCAGTCAAATTTAAGGGTCCTAAATGAAAATCAAAATGGCGGTTCAATGGGAACAATTTAAATTTGTCGGCACAAAATTCGGCGTTGGATGCACAAAATTGCACAAAATGAGCAACTATGGCGTGTTTAGAACTTAAAAAAATTGAATTCGCCAAATATACCGTTTCCACGAAACCCCACCATTTTGATTTGGATTAGGACCAGTGGCGTCGCGTGCCATCTGGCAATAATGTGACTCCTACGTTAAAACTCATTAAATATATCGCATTTTCCTTGTGCACTGTGCACCCCCTGAATTAGATCTTTTATACGAGTTAAAATGGATAGAATACAGTGTTGCCAAATTGCACACGACGCCACTGTCTAGGACCCTTAAATTTTGCAGCACAAAATTGCGCAAAATTACGGTGCAATTTTGAACTCAGTTCTCAGAAGTGGTGGTTTCGTAGAAATGGACCCAAATCAATCGACCTGCGGTAATTACACTGCAACAAGATCCAATTATATGTATATGGTTTATTTTTGTTTTTTGTTTGTTTTCTTTTTAAGCTTTTTTATGTTCAGTTTATTGCAACAGTTTTCCGATTGTGCAGGTGAACGATTTTAATTTTGTTTGTCATTGATTGTGATCAGTGGCGCAGCGTGCAATTAGGCAACGTTGTATTGTGTCCATTTAGACCCATGTAAAAAGTCGATTGCAAAAGTGTTCACCGAACACCCAATAGTTCGATATTTTTCACGGGTTTAAATGGAAAAACTGCAACTTTGCCACATTGCTCGCTTCGCCACTGATTGTGATGGTGAATCCCATTCCCAACCCACTGTTGACTTGAGCTGTGTTCGCATCCCGCTACAATCATTCGTGGAAAATAATTGCATGGACATGAATTGCGACTATCGTAGGGACTAAATGAAGTGCACATTACATCGTTTAAATGTGGAAGATCTGACGTGATGAAGGGTGAATGAGCATCGATGCATGCAGTGACAGTAAGACGGCGCTCAAGGGATCAAAATTATAAAGCTGCTTATTCAAAAATAAGTTCCTCGGCGTGTCAAGTTACATTTTGCCAATACCTAGAGTCCATAGGGACTAGGGTATATAGATACGATGAGAGTTGCGCCATTGCTGAATCCATTTCTGATTGGCTCTCAGATTCATGCTCTCACCGAAGCCCGAGGCAAATGCAAATGGCGCTGAGGGTTTGTTCACGATTCACGCACTTGCTCCCATCACACATTGACTGTACCAGTGACCGCGGTAATTTATTGTTGATGTTTTCCAATGCTTAAATTTTGTTAGGAAGAACATTATCTTTTTCAATAATGACCGTTATTGGCAAGCATCGGAACCTAACCTATTATAAGTAGCAAAATAGCGGCAACAGCGCAGAGGCAAATGGCCAACCGCCATTTGCATTTAGCCTCTTGGGGGCTCCATTGATCCGCTTCTTCTTCTTTTTAAGAGTCTTGGCGCAAATCTCCTTGTATATAGGGACTCCCACCAATACCATACCCACTGAACACATAGTGTTCTAATGAGTTTGCTGTGAATACACTTGAATTTACACTGAGAGAAATCGCTTCTTTAAAAACAATGGAAACACGTTTACTAGTGACAGTTTTCCTTGCGCGAAGTAAAGTTTTGTTGGATGAAGGAGAATCACTGTCACAGCAAGGAATATTTTACTTGTAGCAGCAGACATTTTCCTTGGGTTAAAGATATTTCCCTTTTGCCAATATTTCACGGTGCAGTTTCTTTAACACAAACGAAATACACCTTGGATTAAAAACAGAATTCTCTCAGTGTACCTCATTAATGGGGTTAACTGAACAAAATGCCAAGTTGATTGTTGCCAAATTGCACGCCTCGCCTGAAAGAAGTCAATCGGTCTGTTGCACACCTTACTTTCATTTAATTTCCTTAGAGTACTTGATGAAAGGAAGTCAATTTTTGTTTAATTATTTTTGATCACAGGATCGTGAACTAAAAAACTTTCAAAGTAGCGGGAATTTAGAGCGATTTGCAAAGGTTTCAGCGCGAATCTTCGATGACGTCATGGTATAGGACATCCGATGACCGGAAGGAGTGCATGGGCGCCCGCAGCGGGGGGCAAGAGGGGGCACTCCCCCCCCCCCCTGGAATTCAACAAAGTCAACATTTCACGGTAAAAAATTAAAGGAAAAAAGGAAATGCAATGTTAATCAAAGGAGTAATAGTTAACAAACTTCATTATTTGTTTATTTTGTAATTTAACTCATTTTTTCGAGGAATAGTAGAATTAAACATTTTCCTTGACATCATTTCCGTCTGCTGTCCCTTTATCCATTATATCAAACACGTCAAAATTATAACTATTATTTGATACACCTACCATGGCTTAGTAATTGTACACCATTTGGATGAAAAAAAAAATCCCTTTCCCCCCCGGGGGGGGGGGATCTCCTAGACCTTCCATCGAGGTTCAACAATTTTGATCCCCCTTGGAAATTTTTCTGCGGGCCCCCATGTCCGTTTCCGTGTCGTTGCGATTTGCGAAGACGCAAATGGCGGATACAGGCAATTATTGTTTTTCTCTCTCTCTTTCCATTTGAACTTATGTGTTAGAAGCGGCAGCAGAGGGGGCCATCACGTGACTTTGGCCCCCTCTCCTGTCCTTTTCTAACCCACGTTTTCAAATGGGAGGAGAAAGAGAAAGACAATTCCCTGTATCCGCCCATGGAAAACGCGCCCGCACACTTTCCTCTGAAATTATGACTGATGAAAAGAAAAAGAGATCATATTACTAAGTATTGTTTCGTGCAGCAATGCAAAATCACACCAATCGACAACAGACCTATACCATGACGTCATCGAGTCTCTTCCAATTACTGGCATTTTGAATTCGTTTTGCAGCTACAGCTAATTAAGTATTACTTTTTCTATATTACAGAAGACATTTTATGAGTATTTGATGTTTCCATCGGATACCTCCAACCCACTCATTGTACTCTTCACAAATCGTCGTCTATATGAGGTCTAGCCATAAGTTCATTTTTCCAATTTTTCAAGAGAGTGAAAACAAAATTGACTGAGTCCTAGGCTGTAATCGTATCGTGACTTACGCCTTTACGTCATCTGTTATAATCGCAGTGGCGGCTCATGAAATGCAATATGTCGATGTTTACTCCATTTAACACTATAGAAAAGTATCGATCGTCAGGGGGTACAATCGAGCCCCCGAGAAATCGATACTTTTTTATAGTTTTAAATGGAGTGGACATCGATGTATCGCATTTGACAAGCCGCCAATAATTATAGCCCAAAAATTATCAGGAGTTCGGCATTTTTTTACATAACTGATCGAAAGAGCGAACCATTGTTCACAGCGAAATCAATGAAAAATTCAGTTTGTCAAATTTCTGACTTACGCCTATACCAGTGGCGAGGCGTGCGATTTGGCAACGTCCCTTCTCCCCCATGTAAACACATTAAAATGATCGAAATGCCTGGTCATCGCCGATGATTGAAGCGTTCGACTTTTTTGGAGAATTTAAATGGAGAAAATACATTGTTGCCAAATTCCACGCCTCGCCACTGGCCTATACGTTCGCCGATGACTGAAGCGTTCGACTTTTTTGGTGAATTTAAATGGAGAAAATGCATTGTTGACAAATTTCACGCTTCTACACTGGCCTGTACGTTCGCCGAAGACTGAAGCGTTCGACTTTTTTGGGGAATTTAAATGGAGAAAATGCATTGTTGACAAATTTCACGCTTCTACACTGGCCTGTACGTTCGCCGATGACTGAAGCGTTTGACTTTTTTGGTGAATTTAAATGGAGAAAATACATTGTTGCCAAATTTCACGCCTCACAACTGGCCTATACGTTCGCCGATGACTGAAGCGTTCGACTTTTTTGGTGAATTTAAATGGAGAAAATGCATTGTTGACAAATTTCACGCTTCTACACTGGCCTGTACGTTCGCCGAAGACTGAAGCGTTCGACTTTTTTGGTGAATTTAAATGAAGAAAATACATTGTTGACAAATTTCACGCTTCTACACTGGCCTGTACGTTCGCCGATGACTGAAGCGTTCGACTTTTTTGGTGAATTTAAATGAAGAAAATACATTGTTGCCAAATTTCACGCCTCACAACTGGCCTGTACGTTCGCCGATGACTGAAGCGTTCGACTTTTTTGGTGAATTTAAATGGAGAAAATGCATTGTTGACAAATTTCACGCTTCTACACTGGCCTGTACGTTCACCGATGACTGAAGCGTTCGACTTTTTTGGTGAATTTAAATGAAGAAAATACATTGTTGCCAAATTTCACGCCTCACAACTGGCCTGTACGTTCGCCGATGACTGAAGCGTTTGACTTTTTTGGTGAATTTAAATGGAGAAAATGCATTGTTGACAAATTTCACGCTTCTTCACTGGCCTGTACGTTCGCCGATGACTGAAGCGTTTGCCTTTTTTGGTGAATTTAAATGGAGAAAATGCATTGTTGACAAATTTCACGCTTCTACACTGGCCTGTACGTTCGCCGATGACTGAAGCGTTCGACTTTTTTGGTGAATTTAAATGAAGAAAATACATTGTTGCCAAATTTCACGCCTCACAACTGGCCTGTACGTTCGCCAATGACTGAAGCGTTTGACTTTTTTGGTGAATTTAAATGGAGAAAATGCATTGTTGACAAATTTCACGCTTCTACACTGGCCTGTACGTTCGCCGATGACTGAAGCGTTTGCCTTTTCTGGTGAATTTAAATGGAGAAAATGCATTGTTGACAAATTTCACGCTTCTACACTGGCCTGTACGTTCGCCGATGACTGAAGCGTTCGACTTTTTTGGTGAATTTAAATGGAGAAAATGCATTGTGGACAAATTTCACGCTTCTACACTGGCCTGTACGTTCGCCGATGACTGAAGCGTTTGCCTTTTTTGGTGAATTTAAATGGAGAAAATGCATTGTTGACAAATTTCACGCTTCTACACTGGCCTGTACGTTCGCCGATGACTGAAGCGTTTGCCTTTTTTGGTGAATTTAAATGGAGAAAATGCATTGTTGACAAATTTCACGCTTCTACACTGGCCTGTACGTTCGCCGATGACTGAAGCGTTCGACTTTTTTGGTGAATTTAAATGAGGAAAATACATTGTTGCCAAATTTCACGCCTCACAACTGGCCTATACGTCCGCCGAAAACTGAAGCGTTCGACTTTTTTGGTGAATTTAAATGGAGAAAATACATTGTTGCCAAATTTCACGCTTCTACACTGGCCTGTACGTTCGCCGATGACTGAAGCGTTTGACTTTTTTGGTGAATTTAAATGAAGAAAATACATTGTTGCCAAATTTCACGCCTCACAACTGGCCTATACGTCCGCCGAAGACTGAAGCGTTTGCCTTTTTTGGTGAATTTAAATGGAGAAAATGCATTGTTGACAAATTTCACGCTTCTACACTGGCCTGTACGTTCGCCGATGACTGAAGCGTTCGACTTTTTTGGTGAATTTAAATGAAGAAAATACATTGTTGCCAAATTTCACGCCTCACAACTGGCCTATACGTTCGCCGATGACTGAAGCGTTCGACTTTTTTGGTGAATTTAAATGGAGAAAATGCATTGTTGACAAATTTCACGCTTCTACACTGGCCTGTACGTTCGCCGATGACTGAAGCGTTTGACTTTTTTGGTGAATTTAAATGGAGAAAATGCATTGTTGACAAATTTCACGCTTCTACACTGGCCTGTACGTTCGCCGAAGACTGAAGCGTTTGACTTTTTTGGTGAATTTAAATGGAGAAAATGCATTGTTGACAAATTTCACGCTTCTACACTGGCCTGTACGTTCGCCGAAGACTGAAGCGTTTCACTTTTTTGGTGAATTTAAATGAAGAAAATACATTGTTGACAAATTTCACGCCTCACAACTGGCCTATACGTCCGCCGAAGACTGAAGCGTTCGACTTTTTTGGTGAATTTAAATGGAGAAAATGCATTGTTGACAAATTTCACGCTTCTACACTGGCCTGTACGTTCGCCGAAGACTGAAGCTTTTGACTTTTTTTGGGGAATTTAAATGAAGAAAATACATTGTTGCCAAATTTCACGCCTCACAACTGGCCTATACGTCCGCCGATGACTGAAGCGTTTGACTTTTTTGGTGAATTTAAATGAAGAAAATGCATTGTTGACAAATTTCACGCTTCTACACTGGCCTGTACGTTCGCCGATGACTGAAGCGTTTGACTTTTTTGGTGAATTTAAATGAAGAAAATACATTGTTGCCAAATTTCACGCCTCACAACTGGCCTATACGTTCGCCGATGACTGAAGCGTTCGACTTTTTTGGTGAATTTAAATGGAGAAAATGCATTGTTGACAAATTTCACGCTTCTACACTGGCCTGTACGTTCGCCGAAGACTGAAGCGTTTGACTTTTTTGGTGAATTTAAATGAAGAAAAAACATTGTTGCCAAAATTTTACGCCTCACAACTGGCCTATACGTCCGCCGATGACTGAAGCGTTTGACTTTTTTGGTGAATTTAAATGAAGAAAATGCATTGTTGACAAATTTCACGCTTCTACACTGGCCTGTACGTTCGCCGATGACTGAAGCGTTTGCCTTTTTTGGTGAATTTAAATGGAGAAAATGCATTGTTGACAAATTTCACGCTTCTACACTGGCCTGTACGTTCGCCGATGACTGAAGCGTTCGACTTTTTTGGTGAATTTAAATGAAGAAAATACATTGTTGCCAAATTTCACGCCTCACAACTGGCCTGTACGTTCGCCGATGACTGAAGCGTTTGACTTTTTTGGTGAATTTAAATGAAGAAAATACATTGTTGCCAAATTTCACGCCTCACAACTGGCCTATACGTCCGCCGAAGACTGAAGCGTTTGCCTTTTTTGGTGAATTTAAATGGAGAAAATGCATTGTTGACAAATTTCACGCTTCTACACTGGCCTGTACGTTCGCCGATGACTGAAGCGTTCGACTTTTTTGGTGAATTTAAATGAAGAAAATACATTGTTGCCAAATTTCACGCCTCACAACTGGCCTATACGTTCGCCGATGACTGAAGCGTTCGACTTTTTTGGTGAATTTAAATGGAGAAAATGCATTGTTGACAAATTTCACGCTTCTACACTGGCCTGTACGTTCGCCGATGACTGAAGCGTTTGACTTTTTTGGTGAATTTAAATGGAGAAAATGCATTGTTGACAAATTTCACGCTTCTACACTGGCCTGTACGTTCGCCGAAGACTGAAGCGTTTGACTTTTTTGGTGAATTTAAATGGAGAAAATGCATTGTTGACAAATTTCACGCTTCTACACTGGCCTGTACGTTCGCCGAAGACTGAAGCGTTTCACTTTTTTGGTGAATTTAAATGAAAAAATACATTGTTGACAAATTTCACGCCTCACAAATGGCCTATACGTCCGCCGAAGACTGAAGCGTTCGACTTTTTTGGTGAATTTAAATGGAGAAAATGCATTGTTGACAAATTTCACGCTTCTACACTGGCCTGTACGTTCGCCGAAGACTGAAGCGTTTGACTTTTTTTTGGGGAATTTAAATGAAGAAAATACATTGTTGCCAAATTTCACGCCTCACAACTGGCCTATACGTCCGCCGATGACTGAAGCGTTTGACTTTTTTGGTGAAATTTTAAAAGAAGAAAAGCATTGTTGACAAATTTCACGCTTCTACACTGGCCTGTACGTTCGCCGATGACTGAAGCGTTTGACTTTTTTTGGGGAATTTAAATGAAGAAAATACATTGTTGCCAAATTTCACGCCTCACAACTGGCCTATACGTTCGCCGATGACTGAAGCGTTCGACTTTTTTGGTGAATTTAAATGGAGAAAATGCATTGTTGACAATTTCACGCTTCTACACTGGCCTGTACGTTCGCCGAAGACTGAAGCGTTTTACTTTTTTGGTGAATTTAAATGAAGAAAATACATTGTTGCCAAATTTCACGCCTCACAACTGGCCTATACGTCCGCCGATGACTGAAGCGTTTGACTTTTTTGGTGAATTTAAATGAAGAAAATGCATTGTTGACAAATTTCACGCTTCTACACTGGCCTGTACGTTCGCCGATGACTGAAGCGTTTGCCTTTTTTGGTGAATTTAAATGGAGAAAATGCATTGTTGACAAATTTCACGCTTCTACACTGGCCTGTACGTTCGCCGATGACTGAAGCGTTCGACTTTTTTGGTGAATTTAAATGAAGAAAATACATTGTTGCCAAATTTCACGCCTCACAACTGGCCTGTACGTTCGCCGATGACTGAAGCTTTTGACTTTGTTGGTGAATTTAAATGGAGAAAATGCATTGTTGCCAAATTTCACGCCTCACAACTGGCCTATACGTCCGCCGAAGACTGAAGCGTTCGACTTTTTTTGGGGAATTTAAATGAAGAAAAAACATTTTGCCAAATTTCACGCCTCACAACTGGCCTGTACGTTCGCCGATGACTGAAGCGTTCGACTTTTTTGGTGAATTTAAATGAGGAAAATACATTGTTGCCAAATTTCACGCCTCACAACTGGCCTATACGTCCGCCGAAGACTGAAGCGTTTGCCTTTTTTGGTGAATTTAAATGGAGAAAATGCATTGTTGACAAATTTCACGCTTCTACACTGGCCTGTACGTTCGCCGATGACTGAAGCGTTCGACTTTTTTGGTGAATTTAAATGAAGAAAATACATTGTTGCCAAATTTCACGCCTCACAACTGGCCTATACGTCCGCCGAAGACTGAAGCGTTCGACTTTTTTGGTGAATTTAAATGAAGAAAATACATTGTTGCCAAATTTCACGCCTCACAACTGGCCTGTACGTTCGCCGATGACTGAAGCGTTCGACTTTTTTGGTGAATTTAAATGAGGAAAATACATTGTTGCCAAATTTCACGCCTCACAACTGGCCTATACGTCCGCCGAAGACTGAAGCGTTTGCCTTTTTTGGTGAATTTAAATGGAGAAAATGCATTGTTGACAAATTTCACGCTTCTACACTGGCCTGTACGTTCGCCGATGACTGAAGCGTTCGACTTTTTTGGTGAATTTAAATGAAAAAATACATTGTTGCCAAATTTCACGCCTCACAACTGGCCTATACGTTCGCCGATGACTGAAGCGTTCGACTTTTTTGGTGAATTTAAATGGAGAAAATGCATTGTTGACAAATTTCACGCTTCTACACTGGCCTGTACGTTCGCCGATGACTGAAGCGTTTGACTTTTTTGGTGAATTTAAATGGAGAAAATGCATTGTTGACAAATTTCACGCTTCTACACTGGCCTGTACGTTCGCCGAAGACTGAAGCGTTTGACTTTTTTTTGAATTTAAATGGAGAAAATGCATTGTTGACAAATTTCACGCTTCTACACTGGCCTGTACGTTCGCCGAAGACTGAAGCGTTTCACTTTTTTTGGGGAATTTAAATGAAAAAATACATTGTTGACAAATTTCACGCCTCACAACTGGGCCCATACGTCCGCCGAAGACTGAAGCGTTCGACTTTTTTGGTGAATTTAAATGGAGAAAATGCATTGTTGACAAATTTCACGCTTCTACACTGGCCTGTACGTTCGCCGAAGACTGAAGCGTTTGACTTTTTTGGTGAATTTAAATGAAGAAAATACATTGTTGCCAAATTTTACGCCTCACAACTGGCCTATACGTCCGCCGATGACTGAAGCGTTTGACTTTTTTGGTGAATTTAAATGAAGAAAATGCTTTTTGACAAATTTCACGCTTCTACACTGGCCTGTACGTTCGCCGATGACTGAAGCGTTTGACTTTTTTGGTGAATTTAAATGAAGAAAATACATTGATGCCAAATTTCACGCCTCACAACTGGGCCCATACGTTCGCCG
>VMOF01000131.1:0-12540 GCA_011764245.1 Trialeurodes vaporariorum
AGGTACCTTTCCTGCATAGGAAATTCCACTTTTCCGGTGTTGAAATGCAAAAACATAACACGGTAGTTGAATGAAATCAAAACGTAAGTAATTCCGCGTTTTTTGTTTAAATGCTAGCTCTTCAACTTTGGACTCAATTTTCTCGAGATCAGCTCCACGTCACATGGTTCCTCTTTGATGAATTATCATTGCTAGCAAAAGCATTAAAGCTGTTCAGACTTTAGTGGCACGCTTTTCCAACACCTGCGTGTTGGAATTTTCCCTTCTTGTTTTTTATTCGAATGAGCTGTCTATATTGAAACCCATTGAGTTCGAGGAATTTCTCAAAGTCGAAGAACTAAAAGAAGTGATGCAATTTTGAGGATAATAGATGGTCCTAATCAATTTCATTTAGAGTTTCTCAAACTTAATGAATTTTGTCAGGTTGAGTATTTTATTCTTCCGAGGTCGGTCGATGGTCATCATTTAAATTATTTGTCTCGTCAGTTTGACCTTGAATGACAATTTTTAGTCTATATTTGTCAACAGACAGTTGGTTTCCGGTGACATCTCAGAAGTAGAAACAGTTGAGGGGGCCTAAAAATAAATTTCGGACCACTTTTTGGGGACTAAGTAAAGTACAATTGTCTTCAACATGCTTTGTTTACTAAACAATTTTGCACCTATAATTTTGTGAATTTAAAGTATCTATGATAAAACACAAATTTCTGAAAATAAGATCATCATCAAAATTTAACATTTGATATCAGATTATTCTGCAAATAGAGAGCTGAAGCTTTAAAAGCTTCTGCAAATAGAGAGCTGATAGCTTCAAAAGCTTATTCGAGCTTAAAAACTCATGCAACCATTCTAAATGCTTTCAAGGTTGTAAGTTTCCCACTTCTATCATATTGTTTCGGTTTAAAAAACGAAGTATACAATTTATTTTATAATTAATAAAAAAGTACTGATAGCATGAATGTAATGTAAATGCTTACAAGACACATTTATTGGCATGAATTTATTCATTTTGCTACATTTAGAGCTGTGGTTTATTTTTTTATAACTTTTTAAAATTAATTAGAATCACGGAAAGTTTTTGGCATGACGCGGAACCGCTAAGCTCAGCAGAGAATTTGCTTCCCGTTGGCAAACTTGGAAGTCAGCGCATCCACACAGCACACAGCAACTTGCTCATGTTTGCCGTCGGAGTAAAAGCACGCAGGGCCGGGAAAAGATGCAATCGTTATTAATTCTATGTTTTATGTAGCATCCGGTTGAGTTTCTCTCTTATTTTCATTAACAGAGTCTGGAATATTTGAATGTTAAACCGACGACCCTGGTGGCAGGGCAACAGAAGAAGAAGAGAAACCATCAGTTTATCCCCCTTTTTTGTCCAAAAGCATCCCAATTACGCCAGTGCCAAGCAATGATGCTTTTAGTATGAGTATTAATTTACGTTTTTGAAGGCACATGCAGCATCAAAAACGTGTTCCGATATTTTGAATCATGAGCGTGAAAGTATATCACATTCGCGCGAGGCTCCCAATCAAGTTCACTTTTGTGAAATTGTTTACAATTGATTTTTATTGTAATCCTAAATTTCTTACTCTAATTTGTCTAAACGTAATTGTGCCTTGGAGCAGTGGCGGATCCACGGGGGGGAGGGGGGGCACGGGGGCACGTGCCCCTCCCAGAAGCTTCAAATTTTGTCTTTTATATGCACGACCCCAATGGGAGTGCATAATGGTTTCGGTCTGGTTTTTGTTTTGTACTATTGTATAATGTATTCGCTATTTTTGAGCATTGCATCCATCCGATATCCCCGTCTTAAGTCGTTGTTTCAGATTGATTTGGAACCACTGTCAGTGACAGTGCTTTTGTAGCCGATTGATTTATAAATATTCCTACACGGCGCGGCACTCACAGCAGTGCTGATTTTGCCATTGGCGCCGCGTACAATGTAGCAATGCTGCTTTGAGTCCATTACTAGCCCGTACAAAATATCGATTTAAAGGAGTGCACTGTGCACCTCCTATACTTCGACCTTTTTACGCGTTTAGGCGGCAGAAATAAAGCATGGACAGTCAGTGATGGGCAAATAACTGAATAACGAATAACCACGAATAATTGACTAAAATTATTCGCATTATTCTCATGTTATTCCTATTAGTAAATTGAAGTTTTGACACTATCAGCATATTCATCTGTCATAAGATGAAGGACTGGTAGTGTTAAAACTTTGATTTACTATTAGGAATGGCATGAGAATAATGCGAATAATTTTAGTTAATTATTCGTGATTATTCGTTATTTGGTTATTTGCCCATCACTGGGACAGATTATACGTGATGCAATGCCCCCCTGGATTTTGCATACAAAAAATTGATTGAAAACGCTAGACGAAACTTTATTTTTTAAATATTAATGATTTTGCGTCACAATTATCATTAATAAGGAACCAAAATTGTGTGAGACAGATCTAATCACAAAATCGAAATTACTCGGACGTGGTTTGAAAATGGCTAGCTGGAAACTTTAGGGGCAATGGATAGGCATTGAATTTCGGCTTTTTTTGCTGAGCTTTTCCTAATCGTTTGTCCGTTTGTTCAGACGCGCTGCCTTTCATTGGCTTGGATCGACGGGTAAGGAAAGGAGTCTGCCGAGAGATTATTTTTTTGTAACTTTGCCAGAAGCTGATGGCTGGGAAGGTATAGGAAATCTTCGGGGCGAGTGGAATTTCCTTAGTGCGTCTTATCTTTTCAACGCCACGCCACGATCGAAAGTTTGTCGCAAGTTATTCCAAACTTTCACGGAGATTTGCTCTCCTTTCGATCGGGAGGGGAGATTGGGGGGATAGAAGGGGCGAATAAGTGGCTCTCTCAGAAGATAAGTCAAGATAGGGGGATCTAGAATTTACTGACAGTGAGACAACGATAGACAAGTTTAAGAATTTTTTTGTGTGTATTTGTGTTCACTTTTCGTTTTCGATCTATTCCCAATCTCATTCCTCGTGGCTTAGCAGTGTAAAAAACAAATCCTTTTCAACGGTTAGAATCCTCTCCTTGTTTTTGTAACATTGCTTTCAATGGAGCCGTTGCAAGCTTTTCTCCTGGTAAATGAAGCATTTAACAACAACCTCGATTACAATTCGTCTTATAAAATATTCTCGATCGATAGCCTCACTCATTTATGCACGGAAAAATTGCCGCAATATTTTGGTTTGACTTTAATGGTACTCAAAAAAAATGGTTGAATAAAATTGAGATATAACGCGTCAGATTCTCTATTTAAAGATTTGCTCTAGCACTCATTGTTTAGATGAGGGGGGGGATCAAAATAAGACTAAAATAAAACATGCTGTTTATTTTTGAGACATCACTCTTATCTGAATTTCCAACTTTGGCAACTCAATTTGAGAGGCAGAACATAGAAAAATTATGATTGTTAAAAGTTACCATGTAAGTTACCAAGTTACCAAGTGTTGCTGATTTCAGCTCCGAACGCAGGATATGGTAACTAACTGTACGAATGATTTTTTTTTTTTTTTTTTTTTTTTTTTTTTTATTTTGGTAGGGACTTGCACCGATGAACGTTTGAATTAATATTATTCCCTCTTTCCCCTTGCCCTTAGAAATTGGAGGTCTGGAAAGATTTACTCGCCTTAGCCCCTCTCTTCCCCACGTAAACTACAGGTGACCTCTACCAGACATCTATATGTAGCTAAGCTTTCCATAAGTCAAATTTACTCTTATCATTTTATGACGTCGATCATACGTCTAGTGGATTTTACAATACTAGTGGGTTGAGGCAAAAATCAACCATACAGGTGTGGTAAATCAGTTTTTTCCCCCCATGAAAGATGTTCAAAGAATGATCACTATGAACAAATCAGCGATCTGAGACTTTAGAGCGCTCAACCAAAAGAACTGACAAAACCAACGCTGAGCTACACAAAAAAAATAATCGCTCCTGCTGCACTAATAATGTCCACATTTAATGGCGTCTGGTTAACTCGTTGAGCTGCGGCTGTGTCAATGTAGCAGAGCCAGATTTCCAGCAATTCGAACACTTTAGAAAACGCGGAATATACTATATTCAAAATTGAAATATACGGCTCAAAAGAGGTAAATCTAACAACGCTGGGCTGGTGGGAGTAGTGCTCTGAGTACAGTCGTTTTACATGTTACATGTCCGAATTGAAGAGCTCTGGGAATAACATAAATCGTTGCAAATCATATTCGTAGCTAGCCGGGCAAATCTAACAAAACCAACAACTGAACTGCCAGCCGCAATATTTGTAGTTTCAATAATAATTTGTCTCCCCAGTCTCCACTCATACGACCGTCAGCCCCCCCCCCCTTTCCCGCTTTATCACTCCCAAATTAGGAATTTCCAGACCCCTCTTTTTTACTGCGTCACCCTTGTCTATACCACCGCCAACCGTGCCGCATACACGATGAGTCTTTTGCACTCTTTTGCTACAACAACATGGATCATTAACTCCCATAGATTTTAACTATATATACAAATGAAACCGATGAACTAACTAACAACCCTTAAAATCCACTCAATGAAACGTTACATGCCTTTTTAAAATCAATGCATTCGAACAGCGAACTTGCAACTTCAATATCAAACAATCGAACAACGTAGCTCTCTGTAGTCGTCACCAAGTCTAGTCACCGTAAGCGCGGTTTACACGATCAAATTGATCTTCAAGCTAGAGCACATCGTTCGCAAAAGTTTACTTTATGTATGACATATCAACGATGAAAAATTTTCCAGAACAAGATACGTCCAATTTTTTTTCGGTCCATTGGTTTTGGTAGAATAAGACTTTGCCCTAATGCCCTATACCCTGGTAAAATGTTCCTTGACCAATTATACATGAGAATCGATTTCCATGGAAATTTTCCATGGAAACCAAGTATTTTTCCATGGAGTTTATATCGATTTTTATGGAAAACACACAGATTTCTATGTAAAATTGTCCATGGAATATTTTTACGAGGTTAGTCCAGTCAGATGTTCAGCGGAGTATTTCATGTTCTATATATTACGGGCAAATCCCGACGGCTGAGCAAATCGCGATCTGCCCGGGCAAATCGCGATTTGCCCAGAAAGCGTGGGCAAGTTGCGATTTGCCCGGGCTGATCGCGATCTGCCCGAGCAAAATGCGATGTGCCCGCTGATTCTGGGCAGACCGCAATACAATTTGCCCAACATGTAAACTGGGCAAATCGGCAACTTGAACTGGGCGATTTGTTTGAACATAGCTTATTAATACCTTGTGCGCTATCAAGTCGACGGTCTAGAACAGAGGCGGACTGGCCTACCGGGAAACCGGGAAATTTCCCGGTGGGTGGCGGCCCAATTTGAGTCGGTCGGGCCGTGATAGGAATGAAAGGGGAAGAGAGGGAGGAAAGAAAAAGAGGCAAGAATTGAGAAAGGGAATTTTTATAAAAACTGGAGCAATAGAGAGAAAAATGAACGACCTCATAGAACAGACCAGCTTTATTAGATCCCAGGATTTTCAGGTCGTGTGTTACTTACTACATACGATGATCACGTAAAAATGTCGACGCACAGCACCAGATATCCGATAAAAACGCTCCTCCCGGAAGACCCCGCATTTCAATTGTGAAACCGTGTCTTTCTTTCATGCATGCGCCTTCAATTATGAAGGTAGACTAAAACGGTACAGTTACGTACGAATAGTTAACTACTCTCCGCAACACACAACAAGTAATGATATTCGCTTCAACGACCGTCGCAAAGGAAACATTGGAAACTGGGTCTTTCTTTTATGGTTGCGCCGTCATTTTTTCGGGTAAACTAAAACGGTACAGTTGCGCACGAATAGTTAACTAGAGGTAGTTTCAGAAGTGTAGGCGGACCAAAACCATAATCTTTGGCGAATTTTCAACTTTCATTCCTTCAAATCAATATCGAATTTGCTCCTGACTTTATTCTTTTGTGTTTAAAGTTTTCCTCATTGAAAAGTGAACACTCAATTTCATTTTTAGTCATTTTCATCGAGTAATATCAGAGATAATGTTGACAAATTCCAAAGATTATCGGTCTAGGTCCGCCTACACTTCTGAAACTACCTCTACTCTCCGCAACACACAACAAGTAATGATCTCCGATTCAACGACCGTCGCGATGGAAACATTGGAAAATGGGTCTTTCTTTTATGGTTGCGCCTTCATTTTTAAGGGTAGACTAAAACGGTACAGTTGCACACGAATAGTTAATTACTCTCTACGGCACACAAGTATAATGATCTCCGATTCAACGACCGTCGCGATGGAAACATTGGAAACTGGGTCTTTTTTTATGGTTTCGCCTTCATTTTTAAGGGTAGGCTAAAACGGTACAGTTGCGTACAAATAGTTAACTACTTGTCAATTTACAGCTGATGGTATCCGATTTTAATACCTCTGAAAAATTAAGCAGTTCGATGAATTGAAACCGTGTCTCACTATCGTGAGATCAGACCAAAACAAACCAAATAAGTAAAGCAAAAAACCTCAGAGAAGCTGACAATCATCAATAACTAATGTCGCATCAATAACCAATGCGGCAAAGCGGTAGTCTGAATCCTGCGAAAATGCAGAAGTTCAGGGCGTCAACTAATGAAGTTTATCTTTTTCGAAGAAATGTGGTTAAGAACGGCGTTTTTGACTGTGAATTTATCGGATTTATCATTGAGTTTATGAGAGGGGCGAGGGCGAGGGGTTCATTTCCATTCCTCGGGTAGTGAGGTGAGGTGTCAATGTACCCCCTACATCGCGGCCGATTCAAAATTGTGTGTCCCGGTCCGAATTTTGGAACCAGTCCGCCTCTGGTCTAGAATCATCTTATTTTATCAATCAAATGGAGCTAATTTGAGAATCATTGAAGGCATTGGAAGTATTATTTGTGAGCGTCCCTTTCTCTGTTTCTTATGAGCAAAAGATGCTGCAGCAACTTGAATTTTTTCTTGAACTTGAACTTTTTCACAGGATTCATCGATTTGTTTTTCTTAAATACTAACAAAATTATTGAAATTTTCGCGTCGATCATTGGATTTATGATTGGGGGGGGGGGACTAACAAAATTATTGAAATTTTTGCGTCAACTACTTTTTATTGAAACACGATGACGAGTCATGATATTTTGAGTTGTAAAAAGCCCCTTTTTTCAGGCGCACCAATTTATTAAACATGATTACCGACACGAGCTTTTAACAAGCTTGGCTTCCGAAATTTGATGAAAGTTTGCTTAGATACCGTAGTGAGCTTTGATTTTGTGGTACCTATACGTCTTCGGCGGTCAGGAATGTCTCTTTGCACACTGTGAAGTGGTTTCCAGTGTACAAACTCGCCGTACAAAACCCCGTTTTAATAGTTCCCAATTTGAACATTTTATCTTCCTTAACTTCAAAGATTATGGCGATTGTATTCCGAGCGTCAGCTTTTGCTCGATGAACGTCGGGGTATTGGACCGTTTCTCAAGATCCGAGAGTAACTTCCTCAAATTTTGCATTATTTAATTTCAGCATTTCTCCGGCCTGTTTTTATTTTGTTTGTTTCACCCAGAAACACCGTTTCTTTTTCTGCCCGGTAACGCACTGCGTACTCAATGTTAACGTGTTGGTGGTACCTCTCTTCGGGGCTGTTGTGCCTGTGCAAGCATGCGAATTGATCCAATATAGAATTTACGTGATGAATTATTGTTAGTATCTTCAAAATACAGCTTTATATCAGTTAATGCAGAACGATCAGATCGCACTCATTGTAATTTTCTTGGCACTTTATAACACATACTATTACTAAACCGTCAAAAGTAGAAACTGTTGATAGTACAAGTACACACTGGTCCATACCAGACTGTTTATGCACAATGCGAGTTACAGCAATGACAACGTAAGAAGTACAAGCGCGCCAAAAAAAAAATAAAGAAAATCGCGGGAAAATGAGATGGATTAAACAGTGAAAACGGAAAGAAAGCGGTTTGAGAGAGAAACATGCTCTGACGTTAACAATTTAAATTGAGAGGATCACGGTTCCTGTAGTGGTGGTAGCGTAGAGTAGAATAAAGAAAGAGAGGGAGCGCGGGGGGAGTGGTGGCAGCGAGGGGGGCTGGAGAAGGGAGAGGAGGGGTGTATGCAAACAGGAAATTTGAAGCAGGGATAGAAGCGCAGAAAAAAAACGAAAACATTAAATAATGCGATACGTACTGTTGATGGTTGGCGCGTGCCCGTAAAACTAAATTGAGTTTTTCCTTTTTTTTTTCACCCTTCCCTATTTTTTCCTCCCTTTTTTTCGGAATGCATACTAATTTGATTTATTTATTTATTTTTCAAAGTATCTCTTCCGCACGATTGAGCGGATACTATAGCGAGCGCAAAGTGTTTTATTATCGTCCAGAGCGCAAAGGCAAAGTTGATGTCTGGGCACTCCCGGAAAAGATAGGCAGGGGAGGGGAGGGCGGTGTCCCTACTTTACATTGGACTTATCAGTGCAGCGTTATTGTCTATAAAAATCAGGTGACAAGCGCATCCCTTCAATGGGTCTTTTGCGAACTTTTGCCTCAACAATATGGAGTGCGAATCAATTTCCACGCATTTTTAACTAACCGAAAAGAACCGATGAAAAACCCCTCAAAATCCATTCAACTTTGTCGATGCCCAGCGCTTTTGAAAGCCGTAAATTCAAACATCTTATGCTTGCAATTGAGGCTATGCGCGATCCTTGCAACAACGAAACTTCTGTAATGTACTTTAAACTAAAGATGTGTCGTTTCTGCACAAATCACTCCATTAATGCAACAATGACACTTCTCTATAATGTATTTTAAATTGGAGATGTGTCGTTTTCGCACCCAATGCCTCAATTAATGAAACAACGAGACACCAAGTGGCGGCTCGTGCAAAATGGCAACTACGGAATCTCTCCATTTAAACCTATTCGTAAAATAATCAATCTCCAGGGCTTTAGCTTAACCCTTGAGAAATTGATACTATTTTATAGGTTAAAATTGCAAAAAACCATGATTGCCACAAAGCACGAGCCGCCACTGTGGACAAGGTGTCCACAATCCCCCTTCCCTCACCAACCTTAAACATTGTTGGCTCTCGACCCCCCCCCCCCCCCCCCCCCTCCCTCACCGAAATATGTCTGGCTGCACCATTAAATGTATGCATAAAGAGTTATTTAAAATACAACATTTGATTGCCGATTCGAAACTTGACCTTTAATTTTTTGTTAGATGCTAAGTTGACTTTTTCACCGTGTGATCTCGTCCGCTTCTGAGAGCTTTCGACTTCTAATTATTTACAGAACGGTCCATTTTAGATTCCCGTTGACTAATCTGTATTAAGCAAGGGTAAAAAAGAGGGAATGGAAACACGGGAAAAATAAATAAAATAATGCGGAGGGGGGAGGGGGATGTATTTCGACGTTGAAAATGTTTTTCATAGCATCTCACATCTTGGAGTATGCTTCATTCCATTAGCACTCGAATTGATGTGAATGTAATTATCGGTAACATCAAAGGGTCTGCCTGTATTTGCGCAGCGTTGATGGAGGTATTTAATTAAAATACTTATCTACGCTCCCCTGAATAGTGAATACCTGAAATGATGCCACCATGATATTACGGAATAATGTAGTCACAAACGGGTATGTTTCCCGAATGTAAACTAATGAAGCAGGCTTTCCAATCTTTTGAGCTTTTCAATGTACTCTCTTTTATCTTTGCTGGAGGGGGAAAAAAAGCAAGTGGTTCGCGTGGAAAAATTCATTCATTGACTCAACAACGCACAATCAGCAAAAGTTATTCGCTGCTTGATCATCAGTTTTCATTTTTAGCGCCGCACCGCGGCCGTAGCCAGAAATACTATCAGATTGTTGATAAAGTATCGACCACTTTCTAAAATGTAGTCTTAGATGCCCAGCATATACTTTTGACATTTCAAACGGTTGACTTTTTAAATTTTTAAATTCTTGATTTCATAGACGTGTCTTAGAGGTGGAGCTTCTAAAACAGCGAAGACTTTGTATTTTTCTACCTTTCAAATGAAACATTGACGGTGGAATTCCTTCCCGAGAGTTGAGGGCTGTTTCAAAAATTTTCTGTGAGGAAAACTGATCCATGAATGATCCAGTGCTCAGGAAGGCAAACAATCGCTACATTTTGGGCTTTTTAGGAACGCCTTACAAGTGCTTGACTGCAGGTGTTTATTTTCGATTTCCTCTGACTAACAAGCTGTTTTCAGACGCCGTAGAAATTTAAGAGAAAATACTCCTGCGTAAAGATTACATATATTTTTTAGACATTTTGGAGTATTTCGAGTCAAAATCCTCTTAAGCCTACCGCATGTGCGCGGGTATCTACCTGCTTCAAAATTTGTTCCAAAGAAATTAAAAATGCATGCTCGAGTGCACGTAACAACTCTATTGGATTAGACGCCGCCGTTCCGCAGCAGAAAACTTCAGGGAGCCATGATCATCTCGGCGATAATACCTTCAACTTTTTGCTTATCTCTCGAAGAGTTTTTGAGAGCTCCGATCTCAAACTTGCAATGCCTAGCGATAGGGACCCAGAAACTTCTCCTACAAAAAAGAAGGAATTTGCACCACACAGAAAACAACATTCAGCTTTATTTTCACCCCTGACTTTATTTTCATCTGTCATCTTGAAAGTTAGAAAAGTATTGCTAATAAGGTTAAGCATGTGTGAGCAAAAAATTTCCCAAAATAAATTTTACCTAACAAGCTCTCCTTTCTCCTGATTTTTTTCTCTTTTTTCCCAATCCCCCCTCTCTCACTCTCTCTCTCTCTCCCCTTTTCTCTCTCTCTCTTTCTCTCTCTATCTATCTTCTCCCTCTCTCTCCTCTCCCCACCACACACCACCACCCCCACACACACGCCCTCACATTTTAGGCGCCCGTTGGCACAACGCCCTTTAAAATCGCCCTGAACTCAATAGAGTATACTACGCCCCCTTGTGATCAAATGGCGAAATGAGCTTTTTTGATGTCGTAAAATTTAGGTTGGTCCTGTGTTTTTTTTTGCTAATTTCATTTAAAAATTTAAATGTTCTCCCAGCCACGACTGAATTCTGAGTTGGTTGGGAGTAATTTCATGTTCATTGATTGACTTTTTTTTAAAGTTATTCTATGTAAAAAAATTTCCAACCTCATTTTTTGTTTATTTAAAATTTTTCCCGGTATATATTCTAGGTGATCAAGAAACCAATCATTTGCCGTTCTGAATGTTTTTTTTTTTTGCATGTAGGTAAATGCAATTATTATAATTAATTATAGCGTGTGGTCAAACGCAAAACGGAAAGTCCCTACAGCAAGAACTCTAAACATTCCTTATCTCAATACTCAGAATTCTCTTTTAATTACCAAAAATTACTGCGCATCGAAGAGAATCTCTATTTTTCACCCCTGATGTCGTTGTTTCCATAGTGGTCCCTGCCCAAACCCTCCTCCATATTCCATCAAATTTCAGCTATTTTTTTCAGCTCAAAATTTTTAGTACTCCAGGAACTTCCCGATTTCTTATGCTACCTTATGCTACATCTGTTGTACTACCTATGTTGATTCAAGCTGTCACTCTCCTTATATGTCTCAAAGTATCTTTAGACACTCAAACTGGTTCCCTTTAACATATAGTTTTGGGAGTCCGTTACCTTTGACAGTCCCTATTTTGTCGGGATCATCATCAGTCATGCCCAAAAGTTTAGCGCTTAGATTTTTTACAAAATTGGGATTGCGCCTCACAATTTGGTGACAGTTAAGTTAGCGTCATATGATGAAAAATGAATCAGCGCTCCATTTTTTTCTGAAATTTGTGTTACCGATCAATTCTTCTGAAAATTATGTCAGCGTACGTGCTGTTTTTTACTGAAAAATTAGTGGCGCACAGTTTTTAGCAAAAACTTTTCAACGCTATAAGAGAAAAAGAAAACAAAACGGCATTTGGGGAAAATGGGGAAATTAGTGCTTATACTTTTTCTGAAAATTTAAAATCGTGCACCACAATTTGGTTAAAATTTAAATTATGGCGCTTTTTTTTTTCTGCAAAAAGACTCAACGCGCCATGTGTTTTTAAAAATTGTGTGATCTCATCAAAATTTTTCAAAAAATTTTGTCAGCGCATCGGTTTTTACTGATACTGAGGTGGGGGCGCTAATTTGAGCCAAAAATTTTTTAACGCTAATAATCAGAATTAGAGACTGATTAGGTGGTTGAGGTTGGATCGTCATGCCTAAAAGTCTACATCCGACGGAGATGGTGTGATTGTATTTTTACTTTCTCATCAAATGAAAATTTGAAAAATTGAGAAAGTATTGCGTTGGCGCAGAGATTTTCAAGGTATTTTTTTGCGATAGTTGGCCTCTCAGGACAAAGTCAATCATGATTTAGTCAAAATAATTGCCTCTTTTCATGTCTAATACCATCCATAAAACCTTCCATCATATTTTCTATTTCTTACCCCCTTTTGACTTAGAGAGATTTATGAAAAAAAATCTGGGCGTCTGTCGTCAGTCCGGGTGTTC
>VMOF01000132.1:0-12539 GCA_011764245.1 Trialeurodes vaporariorum
GGACGAACTGCAACGTTGCCAGATTGCACGCTTCGCCACTGATACGAGCGGTGCTGTAATGGTGCGAGCAAACGCTGTTCCGCATGACGTCACGGCATCGAAATTGCATCACATCGTTCGTGATACATGTAAGCGGATTGAGCACGTGGCCACGTGGAAATCCCTCAACCAGCAAAGCTTTAAAGGGTAGACTTGATGAGAGAGGGGTCGCCATGCCGGGCGCCGCGCCGCGCCTCTTGAAGCGGCACAGGGGGAGCGAATCTTGTGAATTTTCAGTCTGATGGTGAATAATATAGTTCATAAAAGCATCACCCTTTTCAGTTACATCTTAGCAGTGGCAAAAATCTTCGCCAACTATTTCTTCGTACATGCAGTAACTCATCCTTCGTTTATTTGTTAATACATTTTATGTTGCGTTACAGACTGTTTTAGTAGAGCGATATATCGTATCGATTGCCGTCCGAGGGCCTCTGGTTCCAAACAAACTCTGGTTCAATGTAATTTCCCCATAAGCGAACTTTTGAACGGAAATTTAGGGTATTAAATCAAACAATAGATGCGACCTTTTTGCGATTATGAAATCTACGTCCTCGAAAATGCCTAATTATGCCTGGTTCCTTGACTAAAACTGCCGAAATCAATAAGATATTACAGATTAAATGTTGCATTTGTAGGTTAGAATCGCCA
Source organism: Trialeurodes vaporariorum (assembly GCA_011764245.1). Lineage (NCBI taxonomy): Eukaryota > Metazoa > Arthropoda > Insecta > Hemiptera > Aleyrodidae > Trialeurodes > Trialeurodes vaporariorum. The sequence continues at coordinate 688 of VMOF01000132.1, forward strand.
GAAATCCCGCCAATTCCACAACAACAACAATAACATTTGGGTGATTCCAACCTCCAAACGCATCGTTTAATCTGTAATATCTTGTTGATTTTGGCAGTTTTACGGGTGGAACCAGGCAAAATTAAGCATTTTCGAGGACGTGGAATTCATAATCGCAAAAAGGTCGCATTTATTGTTTGATTTAATACCCTAAATTTCCGTTCAAAAATCCGCTTATGGGGAAATTACATTGAACCAGAGTTTGTTTGGAACCAGAGGCCCTCGGACGGCAATCGATACGATATATCGCTCTACTAAAACAGTCTATAAATACGTTTTTTTGGGAGCTGAAACGGTCATTTTATGGTTCAAACCTGATGATGAGTCTACAAACACCATGTCTAATAAAATAGCATGTTATTAGCCGCACCATTGTTCGTTTAGAGCTGCCGTTTTGCGGATCTTAAGGTGATTCTTCAGCGTTTAGTGCCGATTTCTGCCACCAGAGCGCTACCGTTCGATTAAAGTCAAATTACAGGCCGAAAGTAATTTATTTTTAAGAAAACGGAGTGTCAGTTACTAGATAATCATCTGAAGAGTGGCTCTGCAAAAAATCTCGTCAATAACTTCAAAAATAAGGTTGAAAGTACCAAAAAATGAAATATCGCAAATCGATTCTTGTATCGAAATGCGATACTTCATTTTTTGGTTCTTTCAGCCTTATTTTTGAAGTTATTGACGAGATTTTTTGCAGAGCCACTCTTCAGATGATTATCTAGTAACTGACACTCCGTTTTCTTAAAAATAAATTACTTTCGGCCTGTAATTTGACTTTAATCGAACGGTAGCGCTCTGGTGGCAGAAATCGGCACTATACGCTGAAGATTCACCTTAATAAGCCATTTTTAACTCAACGAGGACTCCAACGGATGACGAAAACATTGCACGGTCTAGGTCATTGCTGTAGCCAGGATATTGTCTTTCTCTCTCTTAGCCCATTTGAACGCATATGTGAGAAAAGGATGGATATAGGGGCTGTCATGTGACTTCAGCCCCTCTTTCTGTCCTTTTCTAACACATGCAGTCAAACGGGCAAAGAGAGAGAAAGACAAATTCCTGGCTACGACTGTGGTCTAGGTCAGCATTGTGACTGAATAAGTGAAACAACGTTGACTTTAAAAATCCGATGATATTTTAATGTTCACCGACGGTTCGATCGGTTGAAAAAAGATTACAGATCAAAGTATTTTCATGCGTTAGTCATACGGATCAATTTGTGGAGTGTAATCTGATTGTCAACTGGTGGAATTTATCGGTGAATTAAATAATGTCTTCTTAATTAAGATCCTCTAAACGGCTACCCTGATTTGCGTCTCGATTCCATACCCCCTCCCCTTCCCCCCTCTCTCTTATAAAAATCCAACATTTACCTGCATTTTCAGTTTCAGTGAGTTTGTAGCCGATAAAGGAAAAAAATAAACAGTGGTATTATTCAAGTGTTCGGCAGTTATCAATTTTCTATTGTTCTGTGCGTCGAGTCATTTCATGCGTAAACAATTGTTGTGTGTGTGTATACTATATTACTATACATATACATATATGTAGCGGGACTTTCATCACCTTGCACCAACTCTCGCTCAAAAAAAGAAACGCTCTAAAACTTCGGGTAGAAAACCTTCGCAATTTGTCATGTATGTATACAGTAAAATATGTTGTACTTTTTTCCAAAAGGTGTTCGCGGTGCTAATAATATTGTGACCTAGGCGCTGCTTCTGCAATTTGGCAACACTGTTTTCTCTCCATTTGAAAATATATATTATTTATATATATGCGTCAACTAAATTTTGGCGAAACCCTGCTTTACAATCAATTCAATTCGATTATTTTTCATAGGACCAAATGGAGGAATACAAATTGTTGCCAAATTACACGGCGAGCCGCACCGCTAATGCGATATTATATTGAATTCAAGAGCCGCGGCGCATTATTGGCCTTTATTTTCCACTCAACAGCTATAACTATATAATGGGCTTAACAAACGACGATTTTAATGTAGCCAAGAAGTGATTAAAGTATATAGAAGAAATAATATAAATAATAAGAAAAAACATCTTAACGAAGGTGAAAAAAGGGGGGGGGTTAAAAATCGCCTAGACATTTTTCTTTCTCTCATCAGAAAAAAAAGAAGGAAAAAACCATATACTATATATAACACCCTTCAAAAACATGCCTACTTAAAACCTAACCTCCAAAACCCAAGTGGTTTAGTTGGGATTCGATCTCAACAGACCGAATGAAAAGAACGAGACCTAAACGCTTCTTGACGAATGGGGATTGGCACGTCAAAATGACTTCCTCACTTTGCACTCATCTGATGGGTTTACGAGGACGTAAATCTGTTTACGATAGGATTTTTGTCAACGGTGAAAGTAGGAATCAATTTGGGAAGGTAAATAAACCGCTGTTTACTGCCGCAGTCCATATACAGACGAGGTGGCCGAGTGGTTAAGGCGTTGGACTGCTAATCCAATGGGCTCTGCCCGCGTGGGTTCGAATCCCATCCTCGTCGCTCAAGTTTTTAATGAAATGATTCTGTCAAGGACAAGGGCCCGAGGATTGGAATGGTGGATAGCGCAAAGGAGAGTCATAGTTCTGATATAAAATTCATGAATTGGCAGATGTATAAAGGGTGACCATAACACGAATGTACATAGTATATCCAGTGCCGTCTATTACAATCTGTTAATTTTTATATTTTCCATTTTTCACGAAAAATGTCGATTTAAGGTTACAGTGCACCTACGATAATTCGACCTTTCTCATGCGTTTCAATAGATAAACAACACTATGTTTCTAGATTGTACCCTACGCCACTTATTGTGAGTGTAACCTTGATCAAAGTGTTGAACAGAAAGCAGCTTTACTGGCGTACAGAGTCGATGTAAACGATAACGATAACGATACCAAAACGATCCGATCCTCCATGATCACCCCCCTGGATCGAAAAATGGATTTTACTAAATATGAAAAGTTGTCTTCTTGATGCTTTAAAAATATTTTAGTATTCATATTTTCTGCAAAATTCATGCTGTTTGACTCATTTGAAGCTGTTAAACGAATGATTTTACTCGTTTCTAAGTAATCTTGCTATTTACTGCGTTCTTATACCCCCAGATATTTCCTGATTAAATTATGTCCGAGAAATTTCATGGTTCAATCCCACAGTGTGGTGTCAAAGTATGGGCACCCGCAGAATTTCCAGAGGGGGCGAAATTGTTAAATCCCAATGGAAGGTCTGGGGACCCGGACCCCCCCCCCCTCCCACAAAAGAAAAGGAGACAAAAATCAATATGTCTTCCAAATGGTACAATTTTAAGCTATTGTTGGTGATGTATCAAAAAATAATAATAATAATAACGATCATTTTGACGCGTTATAAATATTTTGTATACAGTGACAACAGATGATAATTATAGGAAGAAAAATTCAAACTGCTACTATTCCTCACAAAAAATGATTTAAAATTACAAAGTATAAACCAATAATAAAGTTCGTCAACTGTCACTATTTATTGATTACCACGTTATCTTCTGTTGTTCCTTTCATTTTGTATCGAGAAATTTTGACTGCTCTGGATTCTGGGAGGGGGGGGGAGATCCCACCACCCATCTTAAGGGGAGCAGGAGGTCTGAAATGAATTTTTTTTTTTTTTTTTTTTTTTTTTTTTTTAATTTTATATGAAAGAGGACGTTCTCAGCTTTAAAATGATATAGTACATTGTACAGTTTAGAGAAAAAATCAATTTTTCATGAATTTATGAAATGGAGGAGTCCTTATCAGGTAAGCTAATTTTTCTTTTTCTTTTTGCGATACTGAAAATGTGGTTTTTTTACCTTTCGGTGCATTTTTCTCAGGAACTAGTAATGCTATTTTCATATATTTTTTTTTTTTAAATTTTCCTCAGAACAAGCTCTATAAGCAGGACTAGGATATTTTGAGTATCTCTTTTACTTTTTTTTATAGACATTCAAAGCTCAAAAAAAAGGTGAAAAAATCAACCAAACTTTCAACTTTGAAAAAAAAAAAAAGTATTCAATGAATTTTAAAAATCCTAGTCCTGCTTATAGCCAACACTCATACACAACTTCATGCAAAATTGCAGCCCTGTAGGTCAAATAGTTCCTGAGAAAAATGCACCAGAAGGGAAGCATATTTAACATGGTTTAACATATTATGACCTCCTTCTCCCCTTTATTATCATCTAAATTTTAAAACTACATTCTGGGAAAGGAATCTCCATGGAGGAAAGGACAACCTTTGCAACGACGAGGCGCCTTTAATTTGTTGCAAATCGCTATATCTACTATCATTGGCATCACTACTCTAGCGGCAAGATATTCCTGAAAGGTAGTGGGCATAAGAGAATGTGACTTGTTAAAAAAGGAAGTAATGGAAATGAACGTATAATAGGCAGTCACGTGACTTTCCTCCCCTTCACTCTATCCTTATCTAACATATATGTGTTCAAATAAGCACAAGAAAGAGAGGGTCAAATTTTTGGATCCGCCTTATCTTGCCAAGTTGATGCAACATCATGTCTGCGATCATCATCATCCAGTGTTGTCAAATATCGGGGTTAAAGTCCGTGCAGAGTCGGATTCTGGAATCTGTAATCCTCTCTATCTCCTCTCATCAGTAGCGCACCGAGAGTTTCTTCATCTCTCTCTCTTTTCTCCATTAAAATACGTATGTTAGACAAGAATGGACAACGGGATGAAACCCCCTCTTTCTGTCCTTTTCCTACGTATACGTTCAAATGGGAAATGAGAGAGATGGAAGAGATCCTGGTTGCGTCAGTGCCTCTCATTTGAACGCATGTGCTTGGAAAAGACAGACAGCAGAAGCTCAAGTCATGGGAGTGTTCTTCCTTATCAGATACATGTGTTCAAATGCGAATAGAGAGAGAGAGAAAGAGAAAATAAATTCCTAGATCCGTTTTTAAGTCCGTATAGTTTACATTGATTCAAATAAGAGACGGAGGACCTCAAACTATGTGCATCTGGCAACACTCACAGAATATCCCGGTCCACAAAATACACTTATTTTTTCTTCTTTTCCGCTAACAATTATTATTGCGAATCATTGCTTTTTTCCCCCTTTATCAGTACATTCCGCAGAGTTGTGCCGATAAAATTAGCAAGCACGTATACCCAACTATAGCGATGAGAGCGTTGAAAGTTAATTTTCCGTGGCAAATATTTACAGATAATATGATGCGCTCAGTGAGACAAAACCTCAGAAATTATGACAGTTACATTGATAATCTGGACACAAATTACTAAGTTTCGATGAGAAAGTTATATTTGTAAAATCGTGATTACGGATACCCAACGGCGCAACCTTTCCATCTGAAATGATTCATGAGTCGTGCGATTTTGCAGAGGCTACGATTCGGAGACGGAAAAGTTCAGCATTTTAAAATAGTGCTGTGACATGGATTTAAGTGGTCAAAATCCTAGGTTGCCAGTTTTAACATTAATAAACTCTCCCGGGCCCAAATTGAGTTGTTCGGGACGCCCGGACGCCGGGATATCCTCACGTATGAACGTGAAATCGGGCACAATTTTGTGTCTCCACTAATCAATACATCGTGAGGATACCCGAAATGAAATAGCGTCGAGGACAAAGGCGTAGCGTGCAATTTGGCAGCGTGGTATTCTGCTCATTTAAACCTATGTATAAAAAGTCGAATGCAAAGGTGATCACCGAACACCCAACACTTCGATATTTTTCATGGGCTTAAATGACCGAACTGCAACGTTGCCAAATCGCAAGCTACGCCACTGGTCGAGAACTGGTCGGCGCACTGAAGCCTGAGATCGAAAAAAAGTGAATCAAAAATCAGTGAAAAAAAGTAATCAAAAATCATAGTTTTCGACCTTGCACTCCTAATTTGAAACTTTTCAGTGACATTCCTAGGTTTAATTACTCGTTGAAAGTGTTTGCTGTGATTTAAATGGGTCTTAGAAGCTTGAGATGGTAAATTGATGAGAAATTTACTTACTGATTTTTTTCGCCATCTTTTGACGAGTCGCTCTTTGGACTCAGGGTCGTAGTCGTCTGTATTTGGACCTTAACTTACTGAAACCGGTCGTTTGATATGATACTGCGTTTCAGCAGAGCATCGTTCAATCTAAAGCAACGTTGCATCATAGTCCACCGAAAACCATGTCATAGATCGAACATCAGAGTCTGTGCACTGTGCAGTGAGCATCGCTGCGAATTTTTCGAACCATTGGTATTCGCTACGAATTTTTCGAACCATTGGTATGGACCATTGGTCCAATTTCAAAGGCGAAGCGAGGAAACTTGGCAATGATGCGTTTCGTCCCGTTTAATTCCATGTAAAAGATCGAAATCAAGGATGTCGGTCAGAAGTGTATTCGTTGGTTAGTTTTCAGCGATGGATTGCAGGTTTCCACTATCCATTTTTAAGGAAATACGAAACGTCCGGTCGTCACTGGACTGGACTCGGTAAGTTTCTGACGACATCACAAGTTACTTTTTTACAGAAAATCACTATCATTGGAGTCTTTGTCCGACTGTATAACAGTCATTCTTTTGCATAAAGTACGTATAAAGTAAAGCAAAAAAAAAACAAAAAAAAAAAAAAAAAAAAAAAAAAAAAGGAAAAGTGCAGAGAATGAATTCCATGTCTTAACTTTAAAGCGGCTGAATTGGCGAATCAATCTGGAAAGGGGGGAGGGGTACAGTAAAGAGAACGGAGGAGGGGTCTCCATGATTATTCATAGCTGTCGACGCGATTTATCCGGGCCGCTGCTGCTGCTTTTATGAAATAAAAGAGGAGGAGGCGGGGGAATCTTCAAAAGATAAGCCGGCGAATTCTCTCCGAGATAATCAGCGAGAAAAAAAAAAAAAAAAAAACTAACAAACAAACAAAAAAATAAAACAAAAACGAGCAGCCGTCTGCTATTTAACTTTTTTTTCGCTATGAATATATTTGACGACTCGTGGGATTAAAACGCGTGACCTGCGAGATTGCAAGGGTTTCCGCAACGTATCGTTTACTATAGGTAGGATTTACGCGGTCTTTGTTCTCCCGACCGACAGCGAGTTTGCATGATTTTTGGTCAATTTGATACAATTGGATGTTCCGGCTACTTCCGTTGGCCCCCGGCCTGTTTTAAAGATATATGGATAAATTCTGCGTTGGAAGTTATTTTCGGGGGCTGGGGGTCAACAACAACAACAACAACAACAAATAAGATACAAAACAAACAAAAAAACAGAGGAGAGTGCAAAAATGTTAATCAAGAGATTCGAGGGGGGAAAAAAATACCAATTAATATGCAGTAGCAGGAAATTTACTTCATTGTAAATCACAAAACCACGCCATTTGCATTTTCATCCACTTTTAAAGCCTGTTATATACGCATGCATGTCATGGTAATTGAACCGTTTTCTGCTGAAGGAGTTCAAGTCCATTGCAACGCAAGCCCTGCCACTGTTTTATAAAGCATTCGTCGCAGAGCTCACATTACTATGAATTGAGCCTTTTTGACTGGGAACTGTTCAAATGATCTCTGTGGTTCGATTGATTCAGATTACAAATAATGGGGCTATTGCACACTTTTGCTGTAAGCGATTTAATAGTCGATTATGGCGTAAAAACCTCAAAAAATAACGATGGCGGCACTAAAAACTTCCAAAATCCACTCCTAAACTCAATAAACGCAGTTATTTGAGGGAGCGTAATGGTGGCCGAAGGCACTAACAATGGGAGATTCCCATCTAACAATTCTGAAACTCCATCAAGATGTGACCAATTAGAGACTACTTTCATTTGACACCGGTGTCACTTGGTGTTGCGGTACCATTCATCAGATGTGGATCATCACTCTGATGACTAATTACTCTGTGAATCATCCTTGTCAGCATAGAAAGAGTGACGAAATTAAGATAGGAATCTCCCATTGTTAGTGCCTTCGGCCACCATTACGCTCGCGCAAATAACTGCGTTTATTGAGTCTAGGAGTGGATTCTGGAAGTTTTTAGTGCCACCATCGTTATTTTTTGAGGTTTTTACGCCATAATCGACTATTAAATCGCTTATAGCAAAAGTGTGCAATAGCCCCATTGTATTAATCCCTGGCCCTGGATCTGATCAGAAGAAGATCAACTTCATAAAATGATTCGACACATCACGGGAGGATTCTGTTTGATATCGAATTAATAAATCAACAAGTACTATGACATTCAAAAGAAAGTATCCTGGTGGACGTTTTTATTATTCTGTTCCTCGACCAGTTTTGAAGAATTTTGCAGTTTTCAGGTATTTCGGAGTCTATTTGAAAATGTTTAGTTTTATAATGGATTTTGTAAACTTTCAGAGCCATCATTTTTTTTGCAGGTTTTTACATCTGAATCCACCCTTAAATCGTTTACAGCAAAACTGTGCAACAGCCCCATTCAGTCCCAAGAAGAATTATCTCAAAGGTGTATAGACTTCATCATTGCATAAGAATGTGAAGAATGTCGCATTAATTTTCCTGTTTTCATTCCGTAATTATTTCCATTTGATAATTCTCATGTGAAGAAGTTCCTTTTGAACCATAACTTTTGTTTGAAGCCGGTGTTTCATACAAGGGGTGTCCCAAAAGTAAGTGTACTGATGCTGTCATTTCAAAACTATTCTACCTAGAGACTTGATCTTGGTCTTATTTTAAAGACCAAATCAATTTCTATCGATTAAAACCAAGATCAGTTCATTTCATTAAAAATTAAAAAAGTTATGACGGTTTTTGTGATGGGTGAACGCACGCCGCCTATAGGTTTTTGACAATAATTTTTGAATTGTTTTCTTCTCACCTCTTATACATTTCCAATGAACTTTTGAAGAAAAATCTGCTTGTAAAGTGTTGCTAATTGCTTTTTTTGATAGTCAATTAAGGCACGATTTATCAGTATTTTGTTGCAGACAACATGACCATTAACAGTGAATACTGAAATGCGAAAGCACCTTACGCAAAAAAGGTCTCACTTAAAGAATTCATGGATTTTGCATCAGGACAATGCGCGGCTGCATAAATCAAATTTTACCCGTGAATTTTTAGAGAAGAAGGGTATTAAACTGTTGAGACATCCTCCGCACAGTCCAGATCTCGCATCATGCGACTTCTGGCTGTTTTCAACATTGAAAAGGGATATTTGTGGACGAAGATTTGAGACTAAAGCTGAAATCAAGACAGCAGTTCAAAAAACCCTGAAAAAAAAATTCCCGAAGAAGAATGCGATAAAACTTTTCTTAGAAAATGGGAGGAAATAATGCACAAATGTCTGGAAAGTGGCGGAAAATACTTTGAAAAGCAACCGGAAATTCAGGTGAAGTCGGGGGATAGCGGAGAAGAAGACTTATAATTGGTAAGAAATTATTTTTGTCAAAAACCTATAGGCGGCGCGCGTTCACCCGTCACAAAAACCGTCATAACTTTTTTAATTTTTAATGAAATGAACTATGATCTTGGTTTTAATCGATAGAAAATGATTTGATCTATAAAATAAAACCAAGATCAAGTCTCTAGGTAGAATAGTTTTGAAAAGACAGCATCAGTACACTTACTTTTGGGATACCCTTTGTATATCGATAGATTACATTATACATTGAATGGGGCAGTTGCAAGGGTCTGAAATGTTGTGTTTCTTATAAAGAAAATGAAAGTACTTGATGAGCTGAGAAGAAAGATGCCGTTGGTTTTTCATTAAGTCCCATTGTTCCGGAGATGAGATTTTGGCTTAAAATACATTGATTTAAATGGGAATTCCGCGTAGTGACGTCACTACGCACACGATATTTTACAACTTTACAGGTGTGTATTTTCAAAACCGAGACACTTATGAAAAAACCAAATGCACCATTATTCTCAGCTCATAAAGTACTTTTATTTTCTTTATAAAAAATACAACATTTCAAACCCTTGCAACTGCCCCATTATTGAAAATGGAATAATTTGAAATTGAGGTCCTGGGGTGTGATCATGGAGGATCGTATCATAGTCGTAATCGGATTCGGATCAATGATTGAAGTGTTGAAGAAAAAGAAATAAACTAGAGCTTGTTTTAGAAGTGTAGGCGCACCCGGACCATAATCTTTGCTCTTTGGTGAATTTTCAATTTTCATTCCTTCAAATCAAAAAAAAAAACTTGCCTTCGACTTTAAACTATTGTTTTTAAAGTGTTTCTTAATGAAAAGACAATACTCAAACTCATTTTTATTCATAACATGATTAACGTGAGCAATAATGTTGAAAAATTCCAAAGATTATCAGTCTTGGTGCGCCTACACTTCTGAAACGACCTCTACTAACATTTTTATTTCTTTTTCTTCAAATCCAAACAGATTTTGATCGGATTACGATTACGACTGCCCCCATTCATTAACCCTTGTGAGCCTAAGGGGGGGGGGGGGACATTTGTACCCCAAGCCAGTTTTTTTGACGCCATTTTGTCAAAACTGCTCAAATTTGTTTGGGACTTCATGACATTTTAAGTTAGGATACTTAGAACACGTCCACCAAATTTCATTAATTTTTATGAATTTTTGTCGATATTATAGAAATTTAAAGTGTTGGGGAACAAATATTCCCCCCTTCGTCCTGCCAGTTTTAAGTTTGGAACCATCTATTACAGTGAATTTTACGGAAATTTTATGTAGATTAAGAATATTAAGTCAGATCATTGAAAAAAAATTGGAAATTTATCAAAAATGGAAAAATAAGATGGTACCTCATTTCATTTTTTCCATTTTTTTTATTTTGACATTTTTTTTAAAAGTAGGTGTAAATTTGGCAACATAGCAAAAATTTACTCAAATTTCACATAAATTACTCTCTTAGGGTACTAAGTACATAATCTATCCATTAAAGTTTCAAAATTATTGATACTGACTGTGCTGCATGAAAATATCCTTGGGGTACAAAAATACCCCCCCCCCTTAGTCCTTTGTGTTACCGAAATACCTTAGGCTCACAAGGGTTAAACAAACAAAAAAAAAACAAAAAATGTCTTCAGCAAAACACTATCCACGAATCGAATCCGATCACCCTGCCGTCAATTGATTGCTTGGAATAGCAGAGTTTCAGCGGTGAACGCACAACAATTAGCGTACTTCTCTTCTCCCGATAGGCACCGTTGATTTGTCGAGTGACTCCTTTGTCCCAACGCGCACCAGGGAGCAGGGAGCAGGGAGGGGGAAGCGCACAGGGATCCGGTTGCGCAAGTGAGTGCGCCAATGTAATTACAGCCGCTGTTGCCACGTGTAATGCGGTGATTATTGCGGTCGTCAAGGTTTCAACTCAAGCTAATGGATCTGTTGCAAACTTTTGCTACAACGATTAAGAGAGTTTAATCTTATGTAAAATCGCCTGGAAAGTCCATTGGTGGCACCAGAAAGTCATCAAATGCAATAATAAACTCACAAGAGGCGTTCAATGAAATCCAAGATGGCGGAGAAATTTCGAGCAATTTGTATGTATGCACCACGAACATCCAAGGATCGCCAACTTTGACAACCTCACTGGAGGTAGAGGTTATGTGTTTGTTTACGTTGCGATTGGTTGTGATCGATATTGTGAGGTTGGCTATCCTTGGATGTTCGTGGTGCATGCATACAAATTGCTAGATATTTCTCCGCCATCTTGGATTTCATTAAACGCCTCTTGTGAGTTTATTATTGTATTTTATGACTTTCTGATGCCACCAATGGATTTTTCAGGCGATTTTACATTGTAATGAACACTCTTAATCGTTGTAGCAAAAGTTTGCAACAGACCCATTCCCATTTTGTTTGTTATTTT
>VMOF01000133.1:0-12520 GCA_011764245.1 Trialeurodes vaporariorum
CTTTCTTTCCAACTAAAACCATTTTGCTGATGGCTTTTTTTTTAATATTTTTCTAATCTGTATAAATCATCTTGAGTATAACTTCTTCGTCGTATTATTTTTCTTATTTACGTCTTCTCTGAGTAATAATGTCTTGTTCTTTCAAGTTGGTCGATTTTTAAATGTGTGGTGAGGAAATCCCCCCCCCCCAAAGCACTAAATTCAAATATTCCAAAAATCGTAACCACTCCTTTGATTTCTTTGAATTTTGATATTTGGATGCAAGATAATCCTAAAAACAATTACGTATTCTGAAACTGCATGAAAAAAGCTGTAAGCTCACGTGAAAAAATAATTATTTCCTCAAATTTTCTCACGGGGAAGTTTTCCCCTCAGCGATTTTTTTACATTATCGATCGATCTTGGTGCGCCTACACTTCTGAAACGACCTCTTTTAGAGATGTCGTTGTATATTTAATGACATGTTGCAGATCACCTATGATTCCTCGAAAAAATTATTTTCCCGAAAAGATTACACTGATTTTGTTTCAGAGTAGGGCTGTAATGCTGAGAATATTCTGATTTATAATCTTTTTTTAAATGGTGGAGTCATCAATTACTTTAAAAAACTTGCTGATATTTTAATAATTCAACGTTGATTGCACCGATTGAGAAAGTATCACCTACGGATGCGAGTATTTTCGTGCATTACAGTCATGAACTAAACTGAGCTGTGTCTAATCTTTTAATTCTCAACCGGTGGCATCATTGGTGAATTGAAAAGTGTCATTAATTATGCACGAACGGCAGCACTAACCTAAATGGCCTTCCTCAAAACCTTGTAAAATCTCCGTTTTTGACTATAAAAAAGCGTTTAAAATTATGTCCAGAACATCTCAGAATTTTGATCCACCGGGAGGCGGCGAGGGCAGTCGATAAATCCACGGAAATCAATCGCTCGCCCCACGGAATCGACATCCGATCGGTGACAAGGAGGAGGAAGCGGGAGGAGAGGGCGGTTAGCTTGGGGGGGGGGGGGTGTCGAAAAGATGGGAGAAAAGAAAAATGAGGATGGGCCAAGCGTAAACGGGGACGAGGAGGGTAGCTGAAGGGTGCGGAGGGGGTGAGTAAAATTGAGACGTAGGAAATAGGTGCAAACGCATAAAAGTGAGGCGCATAGGAGTCTCATAGCGATTGCCTTGTCTGTTCGATAGATGAACCTGTGTTTGCATCGTTTGCGAGAGACGCCAACGTTAAAAAAAAAAAAAAATTATGAGCGCGCGGCATGGCATCGCAAAAAGGCGCGATGCACGTGTGACCAAGCTTCAAGTTTTCACCCCCTCTCCTACCCCCCCCCCACCTCCTCGCCAGGAAAAGTCCCTCCCCACCTTCTTTCCTAGCCAACACCTCTATTCAATTATTCACTGTGAGTGTGTGATAACTTACAGACATCGCAGCATTCTGAAAATAAGGGCACTCGTTGAAACTATTGCGAATTTAGGTGATTTCAATCCCAAAGGCCGTAAAAAAAAAAAACAAAACAAAACAAAAAACAAAAACAAAAACAAAAACAAAAACAAAAACAAAAGAAAAGAAAAACCAGAAAAAATTTCAAAGTTGTGGCTGGGGGGGGGGGGGGGGGGGAGAGATGTCAATTTTTAAATATTTTTCGTCGTTTTCATGAACTATATCACCCGTTCACCACCATAATGACATTAATTCAGAGCTGCGGCCGATTTGCAAATAATTAATGGCCTTTTTTCAATTCACCGATGATTTCACAGGTTGAGAAAATATTTACACAGTTCAGTTCAATGTATGCCTGTGATGCGCGAAAATACTCTCTTCTGTAATCTTTTGTCAACTGGTGGAGTCCACGATGACTTTAAAAAACTTGAGGATATTTTAACAATTTAAGGACGTTTCCATCGATTGAGAAAAGATTACAGATTCGAGTATTTTTATCCTGCAGCACATAGACTTACACTGAACTGAACTGTGTAATCTCATCTCTACCTGTGGAACTATAAAATGCCATTAATTATAAACGCAAAACAACAGCTCTGGTTATTCAGGGTCATCAGGAGGGAAGGGGGCAAGGGATCCTTTCTGCCCCCCTCCCCCTGTATACTCCCCTATTCCTCTCTACTGCCCCTGTGATGTCAAGAGAGGTCTTTTCAGACTCCAAAGTTGTATCTTCAAGAAATTAAAAAAATGCAGTGTTTGATTTGTGCCCTTATCAACTTAAAATTTTTTTTAGAAAAACAAACAAAAAAATCAAACCAAAACAAAAATATTTTTTTGCCGATTTCTAACAGAGTAATCTAAAAAGGTCGCATTCATTTTTTTGGATTAATAACGAACATTTCTGTTAGAAAACGAGCTTGTGGAGAAATTACATTAGACGGGAGTTCGTTTGGAACCAGAGGTCCTCAAATGGCAATAGATAGGATATACTGTCGTACTAAGACAGTATTTTGCGCTTCGACAACACCGAGTCCCGTAATTATTTTTTTTTTCGACGACTTTACTGCGTTTTTTACGGCAATAACAAGTGGGAAAAAAATTGGCATCGAGGGGGAGAACTGATTTTGAACTAAAGTTTTCAAAACAAAATGACAAACTTGGCGAGATTATGAAGGGGTCATAAACGACATGGAGACATTCCAGTTGGAAGTATAAAAGTTATGATGCACGAATTCGGTTCGAATTGATAGTTTGATAGCTTCCCCTCCAAATTTAATAAATCTAATGTTCCCATCTCACGCGATCGACAGCGTATTAGCAAAGGATGAGACGAAGGGTCAGAAGGGACGGAGGGAGGGGGCAGAAGAAGATATTAACCTAGATTCGAACCCCCCCCCCTCCCCCCCACACCACTTCAAGCGCCGCCGACTCCGCTTCGGCTTCGGCCATGAGTTTGACCGTTTTCATCGCTAAAACATTATCCCGATTATTGGTTTATTGCAAAATAACATTGCTTCGCCGAATAGATTGCCTTGCTCAGCTCCAAGAAGGAAGAAATGACTTCTCAAAAGACACTCTTGGTGAAACGCAGAAGGATACTCTTCTATAATCTTGTTATACATGCAAAATTATACGACGTCGAAAAAAACAAACAAAATAAACTGTAGGGAATATACCCATAGCAAATACTTTCTCACACCATTTTAATCTGGGGGAAACCCCCACAACCCCCCCCTTTAAAGTGCTGGGGGAGACTTCCACGGCCCACGCCCCCTTTAATATGGTTGGAGGACCCCCCCAATCCCCCTTCCTCTTTAATATGCTGAGGGAGGCCCCCAGACCCCCTCCCTTTAATATGCTGGAGGGGACCCTCAGTCCCCCTATAAAACTAACGTAAATAAGTTTCCAAAACTAACTTAAAAAACAAAACAAAAAGAAAACCCTCTGAGGAGTCTGGAGAGCAACATTATTAGTGCAAAATCTAGATGCATATGGATCAAATGGTTCAAAAATAATGTGAGCATACGGACTGACGGACTTATAGACGCCACAGAATTTTTCTATAGCATAAAATCCTGTAAATTTGAAAGGATTGAGAATTATTGAAATTTGAAGGAAGGGTGTTCTTTTAGATAGTATTAGACATGATAAGAGGCCATTACATTATACAACAGGAATCATATGCCCTGGAGTAGTCATTCTATACCGTTTGAAAAGCTGTTTTTTCTATTTTGGTACGATAATTTTGTGTCTGATTTTTTTATCGGAGTATTTTTGACTTGAAGAGTCGCTCTAGATATGAAAATCTCCAAAAACAACTGTAGTGTCAGTTACAAATCTACGAAATCGACTTATAAAAATGTTTAAAGTGACCGTGATGGCGGCGTTGGGCACTAATAACGGAGAATTCCTCATCTAAATTGTTCGTCATTCTTTCTATGCTGAGAACGAAAATTCACTAAGTAATAACTGTTCGCCAGGGAGTAATTGTAGCAACCGATTAATGATACCGTGTCACCAGGTGAAGCCGATGGCAAAAGAAAGTCGTCTCTTATCGCGGCCACTTCTTGAAGGAGTGACAATAGCATTAGATGGAAATCCCCCATTATTAGTGTCTCACCTGCACACCCCCCTCCACCCCCATTACACACGCTAGTTTCAAAGCATTTTATGAGTTCAGGAGTGGATTTCGTAAGTTATTGGTGCTACCTGATTTTTACATCTGAGTCAACCCTTAAATCACGTGTAGTAAATGATTGCAACTGTCCCATTATTGCACCCTTACGCACCTTATACATCTTAACTTAAAAATCCTCTTCGTTAGTTAGGCTGGTCACCTCACCGATTAGGTTAGTACTCAAGATAAGTGTACTATGATCTGCAAAACAAAGTCCTCTTTTCAAAATTGTTCTTAATGAATTTACCATTATTCTTCAAAAAACCACGAGTTTTTAAGGTAGAATTTCAAGTGACAATTCTGTTAAACTCTGTGAGAGTACTGAAGACCTCAAAATTCTTTCATATTGGATAAAAAATGAACAAATGCGAAAATGTCTATCGGAAAACTTTCTTTTGTAGGCCATTGTACAAGTTCATTGTGCGGCGGCGTGGAGGAAGTAAAGAGGTAATGAACGCTGTAGGAAGCTCGCCGCTCTCCGTCTCTCAAGTGCAGCTGCATCAGGAATCCGCAGAATTCAATTTTCGAGTCTAAAACATTTTTTTCCCGCTCTCTCTGCCTCTCTCTCTCTCTCGCTCTCTCATTTCTTCTCTCTCTCTCTCTCTCTCTCTCTCTCTCTCTCATCTCTCTCTCTCTCTCTCTCTCTCTCTCTCTCTCTCTCTCTCTCTCTCTCTCTCTCTACTCCCCTCCCTGCCTCCTTTTCCCTCTCCCACACTTCTTTCTTCCGCCCCCTCCTCCGCCCACAACTGTCAACCCCCTCTTTTTTCTCTTCCTTTCGCGATTTCAAAAGTCGAGTCGCATTCGGTGACGATACCTATACACGCTGTACCGATGTGGTTGGTGCGTTTTCGTTGGTCGATTGCAATCGGTTTCAGAAAACCGACGAAATGATGAACCGTCATAAATTCGCCTGCCGATGTCGCCTCGAATTGAATTTTAATTAAGGTTCCACTCTCTGCTGCGCCAACCCTCTCTTTATACCGCCCACCCTTCCTCTCCTCCAACCTTGCACA
The DNA here is from genome assembly GCA_011764245.1 of Trialeurodes vaporariorum. NCBI lineage: Eukaryota > Metazoa > Arthropoda > Insecta > Hemiptera > Aleyrodidae > Trialeurodes > Trialeurodes vaporariorum. The sequence goes on from VMOF01000133.1 coordinate 5,137, forward strand.
ACCTCCTATCCTCCACACAGTGGCACGTTTACAATCATTTTTAGAGCTTTGAATTGAATGGGTCTGTTCCGTAATTTTGCTACAACGATGTGCAACCTTACTTATACGTAAAATTGGGCAAAAACGGCCCACATTAAAAACATTGAAAAACCATACATTAACTCAGAAAACCACTTGCACCGGCGGCATACTACTACATAAACGGAACCACCATCCAAAAAATGAAGAAAATTCTCTTCTGAATACATGGAATATTAGAGACACTTGCTGTCTGGTCTTTTCTGGCGTATCAAAGATTAGAAAATAATTCAAAAAATGTGCGCATCTAAACAAATCATTCAAATGTTTGTAAGTTATGTTGATGTTTACATAAACGTGACGGTTCCGTCAGTGTAGTTGTATGTCGGTAATAATAATGTTGAGTGCAGCGCGAGTTGTCCGAAATAGAAATGATATCCTGAGTCGATTGTTGGATTCGTGAAAATTGAAAGTTTTAATCGTGAGCATATATTGTTATTTATGCCAAATTTTACGTTAGAATCAATGCGTCATATTGCTGTAGCAAAAGCACGCAACAGACCCATTCATAATGGACCTGTAGCAACTTTTGGTATTGCAACTTTTTGCTGTAAGCAAAATGGAGCATCAATTCTGATGAGATATGCTATACAAAGATAGTGATGAGGCCATTTCAAAAAGTTTAAAAGTGCAATTCAGAGACTCAACAAAAAAACAAAACAAAAAAACAAAATAACAAAAAAAAGTCCCAGGCTCAAGAATTCCTTGAGCTTTCTTTTCCTTTTTAAAGAATGCTTAGCACACGAAGACAAAAAACTTTGAAAAACGAAGTTACACACGGTTGAATTGATCATGAATTTAACGTGCATCAATTACAGTCGTTTACTCTTGAAGCGGATTTTTCTGTCAGGTTTCATATGAAGATTTAAGGTTCGGAAATTTAGGAATAAAGACACTGAAGACCATAGTTAACAAAACCATTTTTAGCCAATTAGGAGCGTTTTTTATTGTGGTATCTTACCGTTGAGCTACTCGTTTTGCCCCCACCTCTCTGCACAGGTGCTAAGAACGAGGTATAGAAATAGAGAGACTGTGGGTATAGAAATAGAGAGACTGTGATGCATGTTAGAAGTCAAAACCCAAAGTGTGACAGCATGGACGATCTGATTCTGGTTTTTTAACCTCAATTTTTTTTTTTTTTTTTTTTTTAAACCTTTAATTAAAAGTTGTAATTCATCCGGTGAAACTTGGTTTTAAATATAAGCGCAAGTGTTTTAGAGAGGCTATCTAGACTAAGAATCCTATCACAACCATTCAGGGAGCTGATTCTGCTCTTTCAAATGACACGAGACGAGAAAGTGGGAATCAACCAATCCCATTGGCTTACACGGCGTCACATGATAGATTTTGAGTCGTTCGAGGGACGGAGGAGTCATTCGGTCTGAGATGAACGACTCGAACGACTTCAAAATTGTCACGTGACGCTGTTTAAACCAATGAGAATGGTCGATTCCTGCTATCTCATCTCGTCTCGTCCAAAAGAGCAGAATCAACCCCCAGCTGTGGCGTAGGATGTAATTTGGCAACATTGTAATGCGTCCATTTAAACCCGTGTGAATGGTCGAATGCGAAAGTGTTCACCGAACACCCAATATTTCGATCATTTTCATGGGGTTAAATGGACACATTTCAACGTTGCCAAATTGCACCCTACGTGCCACTGACCCCCAGGATATAAAAAAAAAAAATTGTTTCCGTCATGTGTTAGTTTCTTTATCGTGCAAATTCTTCTAGAAGAAACAGTTATATCGGTTTCTGTGTCCATACAACCACTCATTAACACTTGCACTTTCATTTAAAACCATTTTCAAGTGGATTTTTCACAACCCTTTATTTAAGGTTAAAAAAAAAGAAGCAACTAAATCGAGCCCGTATATAATATCCAAAAGCGATTACCATCATAGCTGCCTTCGTGGCACCTCAAAAGCATGTCCTACAAATCCTCGCTATTGGATTAACTCGTTGTCCTAACTGTTGACCGACACAATTTTTCAACCCAAAATTTGGGATTTATAGTTTTCACTTGTTCATCCCATTGTGCCATCGATAGAGTGATGAAAAAGAGGGGGTAAGGGGGAGGTTTCGACGAAGAGTGGGTGAGGAACATTTCGAAATGCTTTCCTTCCGTTCCGTTCCGACCCCGACCCCTTCCCTCCTCCAAAACCCCCCCTACCCAAACACCCGATTCCTTCGAAGGGATTTTGAGTGTGAAGAGGGTAAATGCAGAGGGGGGGGGAGTTACGGTGGTGGCGAGCGATATTAATCGAAATACTTTTAATCTGTGAAATCGCGAAGCAATACACACCCGAGCCGAACGTCTTCTCCCCCCCCCCACACAACCCTCCCGTTCCTATATCGACACCCATCCACAAACCTTGCACCTCCTCGACACCCCCGTTGCCTCCCACGACGCACTATGGTCTGAGATCGCCAAAAAAAAAAGGGGGGGAAGGCCAAAAATCACATAGTAAATTTGTCATCAATTTATAATTTGAAAACTTTCAAGACCAGTTGTATAAACACAGAAAACACTTTTAAAGGTAATTTAAACCTATAATTGTCACTAGAAAGTTTTTAATTCAGCTTAGAAGGTTAAAAACGATTATTTTTGATAACTTTTTTTTCAACCTCAGACCATAGAGCGACGTCCCTACAATCTTGATACCATCACGAGCTCAATTAAAGGCGGGAACGACGAAGAGGAAATGAAAAAAAAAATAAAAATAATAATAATAAAACGAGAGAAAAAAAAGGAAATAAAATTTTCCAATCGCTGATCGACTTAGCTACTTTTAACTGCAACAAAGGCTCCAGCTATGCATACAACCTTCATTATGGAAGCGTGCGATCTGGCAACGTCACATCTTTTCCATTTAATCCCAAGCAAAGGGTCGTGGTCACTCATATAGGCGTAGCGTATCAGGGGCCAGGGGGGGGGCTACAGCCCCCCACTCTTTTTGGGTGGGGGCTAAAAATCGGGGCTGAAATATTACGGAATGACGGAGGGGCTAAAAACATCTATACAATTTTAAACATCCCTTTGAGACGAGAAGCAAAAAAAAAAAAAAAAAAAAAAAAAAAAAAAAAAAAAAAAAAAGAGAAAAAAAAGGTCATCACTTTTTCACTTTTTAGCCCCCCCCCCCACTTTTTTTGGTCACGCTACGCCTATGAGGTCACTGCACTCCTGATATGGTTCGATCTTTATAATGGGTTTTACATAAAACCGCAATATTAAAGGGATCGCAACCCCTGTTTAGAAGGCTCAGTACAATCTCCATCACATCCATACTTTTCAATAGGCTCAGATGGTACAGAGTAAAGATGATAGAATATACACCATCCACCGCTGATTCCGAAGTATCGATGACTCCTCCGTATGAACGTAATGGAATGAATCAATACTTCAAAGGCTCAACTGAATACACAAAGTCGATACTTTTCCATAGGCTCAAATGGGAGAGTAACGATGATCGATTATTATACACCAGCCACCGCTGATTGCGATGTATCGATGTCTCCTCCGTATGACGATAAGAAAATGAATCAGAACTTAAAAGGTTCAACTAAAACTCCTCAGCGTCGATACTTTTCCATGGGTTCAAACGTTAAACGATAATTGATTGTTAACCCTTTCAATACCAAGCCCAAGTTATTAGATTTCGTGGCACTATCTCTCAATGACAGTAACATCTATTCCAAATCGTTAACTCTTGCAAAATAATGTTCCATCAGAGACAAATAGAGACCCTGCACAAAGCTTGCTACAGGTGTCCACTTTTTTGGCTCAATTTTGGTCGGAACTCATCGAAACAACAGCCAACATTCGTCTATTGTTGACTGATGAGCGTGTGGTTTGCATTCGCCTGGCAAAACCTGTTTCCGTTTCCGGGACCGCGGACCAATTACAGCCTTTTGTTGAGCTCACCATCCAACATTAGGCGAAGGTTGATCGTTGAGGCTGATGAGTCCTGACAAATAGTGGTTCACGAAAAGTGGACACCTCGCGCAACCACGGGAAGAATAGAGAGTGCACGGTCTCTATTTGTCTCTGTGTTCCATCGAGCGCCTTCAATTACCGGGATAGGCAAAATAAATACCACGAAGTACGAATATTTAACTACCCACTGAATTTGAGCGAAATTAACTTTGATTTCTTCTGGTAACCTGGACCTGGTAGTAAAAGGGTTAATATAGTGGCGTAGCGTGCAATTGGGCAAGGTTGCAGTTGGTCCATTTAAACCCATGAAAAAGATCGAGGTATTAGGTGTTCGGTGTACACCTTCGTATTCGACTTTTTACATGGGTTTAAATGGACGCAGTACAACGTTGCCAATTTGCACGCTACGCCACTGTTAACGAGCCGCTACTGAATTGAAAATCAGAGTACAAGACTGTTAGACGTTTCTCAGGCTGCCCATATAACGAGAAAGCCGGACCCTGTACAGTGTATAGTATGTATGGTCACGATGCGATGTCACAAAAAAACCACGCGGGCAGATTACAATGATTTAAGTCGTGTTCGGTAATTAATGCAATAAGCGCAACTTTCAAGACGAAGACATTTTTGAGAGGTCTCCATGCCAAAAAGGTACCTTTAAGCAGTTCCCGCAGTGTAGGGACAAGCACAGGACTCAGGCTCAGAAGCGGCGGAGCGTCTCTCTGTGTAGCTGATCAAGTCCACGTCGAAGTTGAGTCATTCGTCGGTTTTTTTTTTTTTTTTTATGGCTCGGGGACCGGTAGACCAAGGTTGGTGGGCCCCCTGTTGCCAGATGAAACGATTTCAGCTTTTACCAATGGAACTACATACTTTTGCTGTAGGCTTAAGGTAAACACCCCAAAAGTTTGCACCCCCCAACATTTGCTCCAGTAGTCAGCAGTTTTTGCCTTTCCATGGAAAATAGTGGGTAAGGTCGCAACATTGCTGTTTAGGACATTTTTTTTTCAGAATCTAGACACAGATAGCAGCACAGTGCAGTGAATTTTGCTTTGTTTACATTTCATTTCAATGTCATTATTCTCAAGAGAAAACTCGAAGTAGCTGAACGGCTGATGGTTCCTAAATATTCCGATTCCTAAATAGTTTTGATAAGGAACAGGTTAGCAAGAGTAAGATTTGAAAAGTGATGTGCTTAGCTGTGAGTCTTTTTTTTTTTTTTTTTTTTTTTTTTTTTTTTTTTTTTTTTTGATATTGCTAACTGATATTTGCTAAAGTTTAATATCTCGTCATATCACGATGGCTATGATATAAGTGGAAAGAGCCCCCATTAGCAAAAGCTTAAAAAACCCTTGAGAAAAATCGACTCCATTTCCCAAGCTGAATCGATAGAGGGGTTACAAGTGGGGTTTTGGCAACAGCACCTTTTTGCCCATGTTAAAGAGTCATGAAATGCCATGAGTTCAACGGCCTCACTCGCAAAAGATATAAAACCCCTTGAGGGCGATCAACTCCATTCGCCAAGCCAAATTGATAGAGGGGTCACAGGTTAGGTGACTTCACATTTTTGCCAATGTTAAAGAGTCATGAGTGTCAAGAGTGAAATGGCCCCAGTTTCAAAAAAATACTCGCATCTTTAAACTTTTCCTTAACGGTAATGTCGTCGATAGTATAAAAAAAAAAAAAAAAAAAAAAGGATATTTTAATAATTGAACTGCGATTGCACCGACTGAGGAAAAAATTACAGATGCGAGTATTCTCGAGGATTACAGTCATCAACTGAACTGAACAGTATAACCTTTTCTCAACCGGTGGAATCATCAGTGAATTGAGATATGTCATTAAATATACACGGAAAAAAACTACGGTGAAAATAACCATACGGATACCTGATTTTGGCACCTGCTAGATGTTATGGTAATGTTAACTAGAAGTATACTATGTGTTGACTAGATACTAGGTGATGTAACCCGATTGCATGTCGAATTCACTCAAAGTATCGGTAAATGTACCATACTTCTGGTCAAGTTTACCATAACATCTAGCAGGTGCCAAAATCAGGTATCCTTATGGTTATTTTCACTAATCTTTTTTTTCCGTGTATACGCGAAACAGCAGCCACCACACCCTCAAATTTGCCAGATCTTCTTCAATGAACAATAGACTAAGCACTTACCTCTAATTTGTTTGTAGTTTGGAGGAGCAGGATACTTCTTATTTTTTAAAACTGCCAAACTCGAGGAGCTCCACCGCTTAATATGTTCACTGTAGGCAAGAGAAACACCCGTTTCTAGATTTTTGAAATCAAGTCTTTTGAACCCATGCTTTAAAGGGCCTAAAGTCATTCATAGTCTAAATTGGAAAACGTGCATTTTTAGAATTCTTAACTACATTTTAGTTCTGTGAGAATTTGCTAAATAGTTGAGTAAACCCATAAAGACCGAAAATTGTGTCCGTTTCGCATCATTCTCAATCGTTCACTTATGCAGAGGTGAACTGGCTCTTAGGGCTGGTTGGATCGAGAGAGAAAAAAAGGAGTAAAATAAAGAAAAAAGAAAGGGAGAATTAATGGAAAAGAAAGAATGGAATATAGATAGAAAAAAACACATAAAACAAATCAGGCCGGGCTTTTTTTTTTGTAATTGATTTATTTAGGCTGGGCCTGTATCATGGCCGGACCGTGATCTAAAAGCTGAGAGTGAAAGCGCGTACAAGTATAAATTGTATGACCTGATTAATGATTATGGATTAGGAAATGGTACTTTTGACCGTGAAAATACCAAAACTTTTCAGGGGTGTAAGTCCCCTTGAACTCTTTCTACCTCATGGGGAGGGGGGAGGGGGTAGTCCCCTAGACTCCCTACGAGGGTCGGTTCGAGATCAGTTTCCCCCACCGATTTTAAGCGTCAGTCTGTCTTTGTTACCTCGAGAAGAATCTATTTTTGAGCACCGAAAAACAAGCAGACAAAAAATTGAATTTCTGCGCTCAAAAATGGACTATTCATGAGTAATTCTTTGATTGGAAATTATTCAAAACGAGCAACATCTAAGCCCTTGAGAGCCACAACACGGCAACATTTTAGAGTATTGGTGTGTCAAACTCCCGAATATTGTACATTTTCGATTCGACCATGGATTTATGAAACATGGGTTATAAAATCTTTTTTTTTTTTTTTCTTTTAATTTTCAAAATCCTTATAATGAGTACTACATTCCTCAGTAGCATTTTAAGCGGTGTAACTTTTAGCATCGTGCAGTTTTAAAAACAAGTAACTTCTTGGGGGTGGGGGGGGTGTAAAAATAGTGCTATCTATTCCAATATTTTACAGATAAACATATTGTCCAGCAGTTTCTCATCTTTGTTTGGGGGGG
>VMOF01000134.1:0-45580 GCA_011764245.1 Trialeurodes vaporariorum
CACTTTAAAACTTTAAAAATCCACTCTTAACTCAGAAAATAATTTCCATTTCAAACAACCCGCGCTACACTAGACACTATATCACCGACTTATTACTACATAGATGGAACCACCTCGTTTATGCAAACATGAACAGAACTTACACACATTGGAATGTTTCGTTTAGATGCGTACATTTCTTATATTTTTTTGTAATCTTTGATAAACCGAAAAGACCAGACAGCAAATGCAGCTTATATTTCACGTATTAACAAAGAAATTCCATAATTTTGTAGTTACGATGTTGTTTACTTATGCACGGTGGTTCCGTCTATGTAGTAGTATACCGGTGCAAATAGTGTCTAGTGTAGCGCGAGCTGTTTGAAATTGAAGTGATTTCCTGAGTTAATGAGTGGATTTTGATTGTTTTTAATGTGCGCATCGTTATTTTCGCCGAATTTTACATAAGAATCAAGGTTCTATTTTGTTGTAGCCAAAGTATGCAACAGACCCATTTCTCTCCTGAATAGTTGTAATGGAATTCTGTGTCCAGATAACCGCTATAAATAAAACATTCGCACTTTTGTTTAAATTGAAAATTTCCTCTGAACTGAAAATTTCAGAATTCCATTCTGTGTTCAGATAACCGCTTTACAACATTTGCTCTTTCGTTTAAAACCAATAATTTCCACACAGTAGCGGCCCGTGAGATTTGGCAACCATGCATTTTTCCCACTTAAACTTAGGTAAAAAATCGATTCAAGCGGAGGCTGGCAGCCTCCTCGAGTTTCGATTGTTTTCCATGTATTTAAATAGGATAAAAACACTGTTGCCAAATCGCACGAGCCGCCACTGTTTCCACATAATTAATCGCAATTTTTGATTTAAGGTTAAAAAAAGATGAGAAAAACAAACTAGAATCAGATCGTTCATGCTGGCACTCTTTGGGACAGGACTTGTAACATGTATTCAGTGGTGTAGCGTGAAATTTTGCAACGTTATAATGCGTCCATTGAAATTCATGTAAAAGGTCGAATGCGAAGGTGTTCACCGAACAGCCAATATTCGATCATTTTCATGGGTTTAAATGGACAAACTGCAACGTTGCCAAATTCCACGCTGCGCCACTGCACGTATTAGCCTCTCTATTGGTATTTACCTCGTTGGTCTGGATTCTTTCTAAATTCGAGCCTATAATACCATGATGCAACCCGTGATCCAATTGTACTTACATGTGTGTTGATAGCGCATAAATATTCGTTTACTTTACAGTGGCGGCTCGTGCATTTTGGCAACAATGTTTTCCCTCCATTTGAGTACATGTAAAACAGTTGATTGCAGGTGAAGCGCTGCTTCATTATCCAATCGATTATATTACATTGAATCAAAGGGAGGGAAAACATTGTTGCCAAAATGCACGAGCCGCCACTGTTACTTTACCTTCACATTCCGACTCCAATAAATCATTTGGAAAAAGAATCGACGATTTATTTTATTGAACATTAGTACGTACTTACTTCTTATTTAAAATGATCGGCTATCAAGCAGACCTGTAATTTTTTGCCTCAATCTCTTTCCACGATGGTTTTTCAACGTTTTTTCAACGGTTTTGTTTGACTTGAAACGTGTGAAAAACGAACCGCATTTGTGCAGACTTAATGCAGGGACCATCGGAAAACACCATCGGAAGTCTTGGTGAAGTTTTGAAAGAAGGATGAATTGACTTTCCTTTCATTTTTTTTGAGGTGTAAATAAATATTATAAAGCCTTCGAAAGTTTTGGTGAAATTTTAAAAAGACGATAAATTGACATTTCCTTTCACTCTTTGTCAGGTGTAAAGATTGGAAAGCTTTCGAAAGTTTTGGTGAAGTTTCAAAAAACGATGAATTGACTTTTCCTTTCACTCTTTGTTAGGTGTAAAGATTATAAAGCCTTCGAAAATGTTGGTAAAGTTTTAAAAAAAGGATGAATTGTCCTTTCCTTTTACTCTTTGTAAGGTGTAAAGATGATAAAGCCCTTGAAAATTTCGGTGAAGTTTTAAAAAAACGATGAATTGACTTTTCCTTTCACTCTTTGTCTAGTGTAAAGATTATAAGGCCTTTGGAAGTTTTGATGAAGTTTCAAAAACCGATGAATTTACTTTTCCTTTCACTCTTTGTTAGGTGTAAAGATTATAAAGCCTTCGAAAATGTTGGTAAAGTTTTAAAAAAAGGATGAATTGTCCTTTCCTTTTACTCTTTGTAAGGTGTAAAGATGATAAAGCCCTTGAAAATTTCGGTGAAGTTTTAAAAAAACGATGAATTGACTTTTCCTTTCACTCTTTGTCTAGTGTAAAGATTATAAGGCCTTTGGAAGTTTTGATGAAGTTTCAAAAAACCGATGAATTGACTTTTCCTTTCACTCTTTGTTAGGTGTAAAGATTATAAAGCCTTCGAAAATGTTGGTAAAGTTTTAAAAAAAGGATGAATTGTCCTTTCCTTTTACTCTTTGTAAGGTGTAAAGATGATAAAGCCCTTGAAAATTTCGGTGAAGTTTTAAAAAAACGATGAATTGACTTTTCCTTTCACTCTTTGTCTAGTGTAAAGATTATAAGGCCTTTGGAAGTTTTGATGAAGTTTCAAAAAACCGATGAATTGACTTTTCCTTTCACTCTTTGTTAGGTGTAAAGATTATAAAGCCTTCGAAAATGTTGGTAAAGTTTTAAAAGAAGGATGAATTGTCCTTTCCTTTTACTCTTTGTAAGGTGTAAAGATGATAAAGCCCTTGAAAATTTCGGCGAAGTTTTAAAAAAACGATGAATTGACTTTTCCTTTCACTCTTTGTCTAGTGTAAAGATTATAAGGCCTTTGGAAGTTTTTATGAAGTTTCAAAAAACCGATGAATTGACTTTTCCTTCCACTCTTTGTTAGGTGTAAAGATTATAAAGCCTTCGAAAATGTTGGTAAAGTTTTTAAAAAAGGATGAATTGTCCTTTCCTTTTACTCTTTGTAAGGTGTAAAGATTATAAAGCCTTCGAAAATTTCGGTGAAGTTTCAAAAAACCGATGAATTGACTTTTCCTTTCACTCTTTGTCAGGTGTAAAGATTATAAATAGAGCCTTCGGAAGTTTTGGTGAAGTTTTAAAAAAACGATGAATTGACTTTTCCTTTCAGTCTTTGTCAGGTGTAAAGATTATAAAGCCTTCGGAAATTTTGGTGAAGTTTTTTAAAAAAAAAGACGAATTGACCTCTACTTTCACCCTTTGTTGCATGTCAAGATTGTAGTGTTTTCAAAAGTCTTTCTTGTCCCTGTTTTTGAGTGATATTCAAAGCAAACCCCGCTGCCCTTCGTGGCAACCTTGTAAAACAATCACTTATCGATTTCTGGACATCTCGATTGTTCCTTTGCATAACCAAAATCAGTTTACCCCTTGAAAGGACTTTCATCTTTTTCGATAAGAGTATCTACCTGTCTTTTGATAAATAGGCGCCGGCCAGCGGCACACAATGGGACCGAAACGTGGATTTTTCCAGACATAAAAATCCAATACATGCAGTGGCGGCTCGTGCAATCTGGCAACCGTGCACTTTTGCCATTTAAACGTATGCAAAAAGATCGATACTAGGTGAGGCGCTATGCCTCACCAAGTAATCGATTATTTTACACAGTTTTAAATGGAGGGAATCCATTGTTGCCACATTGCACGAGCCGCCGCTGAATACATGTCGGTTTGGTTGTGCATGTTGAAAACATTTTAATGTTGATATTTTCTTGCGAGAGCTATGTCATTTGACTCTTTTTAAGCTCTTGACATGAATGATTTCAAACATTTTTCAAGTTTTCTTCCTGTTTATTGTTGATTTCTACATTCGTAAATGTATGTCCAGAAAATTCAATGTTCCCATCCACTGTGTGGAAAAGCCGACTGACCTACCATTATTTGCCAAAATACCCGTGTTCGTGTTCGATTGTAGTCAGATATTTTACTGCTGAAACATGTGAAAACCGAATCTCGAAATTAACCGCAAAACTCATTCCTTCAGTTAATTAAAACGTCATGTCAGTTGGGCGGAAGCCTCCTTATTACAGTGTTGTTAAAATCGGAACATTTTTGCTACTCCGTTCATCGTACTTTTTTTCTTCTTTTTTTAAATCGGACTTTTCAAAAAATCGTCTCTCTTAAATGTAAAATCGTGAAAATTGTCCTTAGCGCATTCGTTGCCGTTTTTGTAGTTATCGAACTGAAACAGTGTGATTGTGTGATAATCTTCATCAAAATGTCTTCTAATATTTTGAATTTTCTTCAAAATTGTGTCCTTGAGTTTGTCAGGTTTTGTACGGAAATTACGTTTTTTGACTTAATTTGAAAGTGTCGAGCATTGCATTGAAGTGATCAAGCCTTATTTTAAAAGTGTCGTGCATTTATTTGAAAATTAAGAAATCGATAAAAACAAAGAATTGAACAAAAAACAAACAAAAAACTTTTCCAAAGTTTTGCCCTCAAATTTTTCAGATTTTGTTAAGAAATTACATCTTTTACTCAGTTTGGAAGTGTCGTGCATCTCATCGAAGATTAGGACTTATCTTGAAAGTGCCGTGCATTTATTTGAAGACTAAGAAATCAATAAAAACAAAGAATTGAACAAAAAACAAACGAAAAACTTTTCCAAAATTTTGTCTAAGTTTTTCAGATTTTGTTCAGAAGTTACATTTTTTTACTCATTTTACAAGTGCCGTGCATCTCATCGAAGATTGGGACTTCTTTTGAAAGTGTCGTGCATTTATTTGAAGATTAAGAAATTAAAAACAAAAGAATCATTCAAACAAAAATACAAACAAAATTTATTCAAAATTTTCGAAATTCTTTTACTCGTCTCTTTGTTCAGTGCAGCTTTTTGACTCATGTTTCGTTTTAGAAAGTTCTTTCAAAATACTTTATTGATTGAGAAATCAAACTTATTCATTGAATAAAATAACAATCAACCTTGAAATATTCCCCCCTTTTAATACCGCCAACATTATTGCAACACAGTGATTCATTTCGACAGTTTTTGTGACAAATAGTTCGTTTTACGTGTCTCAAGGTTTAGTGCACCATTTTGAAGATCAAAATGTATCTTCTAGTAATGACTTTTATGGGGTTTCGGGTTCGCGGGTCGTACGTTCTGGTCATAGACATCAAATCTACCGTAGGACCCAAGGCTATGTTCCACATGAGAAAAAATTTCGACTACAAGTTCATTCTGCTAACGCGCTTTAGATGACTGGATCCCTGCTATCGATTTTCATTCGATTCTAGTCAATTCAATCAATTATTTTTGTCAGCTGACCTTTTCAAATATTCTGTTAGTTCAGTATTCACAAAAGGGATCAACAGAAAAGCTACTCTAATTTCTTGTATCAGCAATTATAGTTTAATATGGAAAAAAGTGCTATCCTGACAATTTAAAAGTGAACTGGTTTGAATTTTTTTGTGCCGAAAGTTTGTTCGATGATCAAAAATAAATTATGTATTCTATGGGATTTTCACACTTGTCAATTTTTCAAATTTCCCTGCAAAATGGGTCTGTTGCAAACTTTTGCTACTGGGTCATAATTTCAAATCGGGCCAATTGAGCATGCATGCTCCGTGAAAATTTCAAGTCAAACTTTAAACCCAATGAGTAATTTTAGGCGCACCGTAGGTACTACGTGCGCCTATTGAAATCGGTCTGCTACTCAATAGAGTATACTACGCCCCCTTGTGGTCAAATGGCAAAATGAGCTTTTTTGATGTCGTGATTTTTAGGTTGTTTCCTGTTTTTTTTTAATGCCAATTTCATTTGAAAAGTTAATGTTTTCCCAATCACGACTGAATTTCGAGTGTGTTGGAAGTAATTAGATGTTCATTGATTCACGTTTTCTTAAAGTTATTCTACTTCAAAATTTTTACTAACCTCACTTTCTGATTAGTGATGATTTCAAATTGTCCCGGTATTTATTCTAGGTGATCAAGTGAACCAATCATTTGCCGTTCTGAGTGATTGTTTTTTTTTCATGTAAATGTAATTATTATAATTAAGTATAGCGTTTGGTCAAACGCAAAACGGAGAGTCCAAGCAGCAAGACTTTCACTATCTCAATGCTCAGAATTCTTATTTATCTTTGGTTGAACTGATGACTGTTCAGTGTTCACTTTTAATATTTAAATATTTTTAACGCTAATGATCAGAATTAGAGACTGATTAGGTGTTTTGAGGTTGATCAGTCATGCCTAAAAGTTTCGCACTTAGACTTTTGTAGTGAATTGAGTTTGCGCCTCACAATTTGGTTAAAAGTAAGTTAGCGTCTTTTATGCTGAAATATGAGTCAGCGATCCATTTCTTTCTGAAAATTGTGTTAGCGAGTCAATTTCTTCCGGTGGCGCAGAGATTTTCAAGGTATTTTGTTACGATAGTTGGCCTCTCACAACAAAGTCAATCATGATTTAGTCAAAGTAATGGCCTCTCATCATGTCTAATACCATCCATAAGAACATCCTTCCATCATATTTTCATATTTCTAACCCTCTCTGACTTAGAGAGATTTAGGTAAAAAAATTCTGTGGCGTCTGTCCGTCAGTCCGGTTGTCCGTCACTCCGTATCTAGGCATAACTATTGAACCATTGATCCTTATGCATCCAGATTTTGCACAGTTGTTGCGTTTTAGATTCCCCAGAGGCACTTTTTTTTATTTTTTTGAAATTTTGACTTTTAGGGTAGTTATGGGGAAAAAATGATTTTCATTAAAATCAATGGTAAAATGGATAAAAATAAATAAAAATGGAATAATTCAAGTTTGGCTCAATCAATTTTGATGAAAGTTAGCAAAAAAAAATCTATTCTCAGCCTACTATAGAATAAACCACTTATAGTTCCATATTCATTCCTCAAAACTGATTAAAAATCAAAATAAACGCGCTCGAGCCAAAAAATGGAATTATCGTGAGAAATTAAGTAATCTTAAAACTTGAAGTCAATCAATAATGGCTGGATGAATTTTGATAAAACTTTGTACACACTATCTTATCAATAAACTTAAATATTTTCCTCTCTGTGTCACCAAAAACAACCAATAAAACCATTTCAAGAGGTAATATAGGTGCGATTGAGCAAAAAATTTGGGAATATGAGCAAATAAAAATATAATCCTATTATTTGGGATGGTTCAGGTTTGGTTCAATCAATTTGGATGAAAGTTAGCAAAAAAAATCTACATTCAGCCTACTATAAAATAAACCACTCATAGTTACAATATTCAACCCTCAAAACCGTTTAAAAAATCAAAATAGGTGCGCTCGAGCCAAAAAATGGAATTATCGTGAGAAATTAAGTAATCTTAAAACTTGGAGTCAATCAATAATGGCTGGATGAATTTTCATGAAACTTTTTACACACAATCTACTATCAAAGTACTAACATACTTTCCTCTCTGTGTCACCAAAACAACCAATAAAACCATTTCAAGAGGTAATATAGGTGCGATTGAGCAAACAATTTGGGAATATGAGCAAATAAAAATATAATCCTATTATTTGGGATGGTTCAGGTTTGGTTCAATCAATTTGGATGAAAGTTAGCAAAAAAAATCTACATTCAGCCTACTATAAAATAAACTACTCATACTTACAATATTCAACCTCAAAACCGTCTAAAAAATCAAAATAGGTGCGCTCGAGCCAAAAAATGGAATTATCGTGAGAAATTAAGTAATCTTAAAACTTGGAATCAATCAATAATGGCTGGATGAATTTTCATGAAACTTTTTACACACAATCTACTATCAAAGTACTAACATACTTTCCTCTCTTGATCACCATAAACAACCGATTAGACCTTTTCAAGAGGCAATATAGGTGCGATTGAGAAAAAAATATGGGTATATAAGCAAATAAAAACATAATCTTATTATTTCGGATAATTCCTGTTTGGTCCAATGAATTTTGACAAAATCTAGCAAAGAAAATCTACAATTAGTTTACAAAAAAAAGTAGCCCTTACAGTTACAATATACAACCCTTAAGAGAGTTAAAAAATCAAAATAGGGTGTTTGTCCATAAAAAAGAAAAAATGAAAGTGAGGAATTAATTTCAAACTTGGAGTTAATCATTAATGGGATGGATTTTGACAAAACTTTTCACAAACATAATGTGTTAAAAAAATACACTAAACACTGCACTGTGTGCACTAAAATATTTTTCTGGTACAGTCCTCATCAAAACCTTAAGACCGTTTCGAGGGGCAATATAGGTACAATCGAGCAAAAATCTTTTGAAACTATAATTGTAAGCAAATATGAAGACAAACATAATGATTGGAATAAGTAATTCAAGTATGACTCAATTAAGTTCGGTGAAAATTGCATCAAAACGTATGTAACCAGCCTAGGCAGAAATTTCTTTCCAATGTATTACTACAATATACAACCTTTAAGTCTAAAGCTGTTTAAAAGCAATATAGGTTTCATCACACCAAAAAATAGAATATTCAAGGAAAATTAATTTTATAAAGAAAAGTCAATCAAAAATGGCTGAATGAATTTTGTTGAAATTTTGTTTGCGCAATCTACGACTTACTTAAGTACATCTTTGGAGGGGGGTTAATCTATTAAACAAAAAAATTATTTTGAAGATCCACAGTTTGAAAGAAGAAACCAAACATACTACTCAATGGAGGAAATGCAAGAATCAGTACATTTCGACCTGCTAGGTATAAAAACTAAGGGAAAAAGAAACTCCCAAAATAGAACAAAGAGCAAATATAATGAATGCAGCTCAAAGAATAAAACTTATTGGAATCTGGAATTACTCTAGACCCTGTTATAAGCAACATCAGATTAAGGCTCTCAATTAGCCTTCAAATAACAAAATAGGCAACTACTCCTACAGCTTCTCTACAAAATTGCACACTCTTCGAATTGAAGGCAGAGTTATGTCCGGAGGTGAAAATATTTGAAATTTGGGGGGGGGGGGGTGGGGGTCTCCCCAGAATTCTTTAGGGGGTTAGGGGGTCTCCTCCAGAATTCTTTAGTGGTGGGGGAAGGGGGGTCTGGGGGTCTTCCTCAGATAAAAATGGTGTGAGAAAGTGTTCGTAGGGTATTCCCTACAGTTTATTTTTTATCATTTCGAGATTTGATTGACGTATTTCGGCCATTGTGCGCGGATCGAATGCCTGTCACCAGTCGTGGGACGTCATGGGGACATTTAGGAGAGATGTCTTTTGACTCACTGTAACTTCTTCATCTTTTCTTACGTTTTGCCATGGCGTTCTTTGTTTACTTGGCATCACACTTCACGTTCAAATTTTTTACCGGGCAACCAAAGAACGGTGCCAGCTAATGGAATATGGCAACATTGTTTTTCTCTACTTTAACACATCATGAAAAATAATCGATTCTTGGCGAGGCCAGTCGCCCACCCAAAAATCGATCATTTTACATATAAAATGAATAGAGACAAAAACAGTGTTGCCAAATTGATAGAGCCGTCACTGCCAGTTAACCTGCAGACCAATTTTTGCATGGAAATAATGCCTTCAGTGGACTCCAAGATTACTTTCAAGAAACTGCGAGAAACATTTCCGGTCTCATGAGCATCTTGGAGCTGATCTAAGCTGTTAAGAGCGTTGAGGTCTGACTGGCTGGACTAATAACCAATGACTCGGCATGGTCCGATTTCTTCTTACTACTGATCACTTTTTCATTTCCCTATTTTGCGGGACATACTATATTGTTGACTACCTTTTTACTAAAGGGGGTTCAAAATTGTTTTATGAGTATTTGATTGTTTATTACGTGATGTGCAGTGGGAAATTCGAAGGAATTGTTCTATGATTGTCCGGAGTGGGCCTACCCCCCCCCCCCCCCCCACTCGCCGCTTTCAGGTTCGAACTTGAACTTTTGCTGTACAATTTTTTTTTTGAGATGGTGGAAAATTCGGAGGGATTGTTCTAAGATTGTCCGTAGTGGTTCTACACCCCCCCCCCCCCCGCACTCATCGCACACAGGTTCGTACCTAATCTTTTGCGGGAAAGTTTTTTTTTTGAGATGGTGGAATATTCGAAGGGTTTTGTCCTCAGATCGCACGTAGTGGTCCTAACCCCTACCCACTCGCCGCACCCTTGTTTGGACCCGGATTTTTGCTGGACAGATTATTTTTGAGATGATGGAAATTGAATTTGATTTATGAGGGACCAAATTTGCTCAAGGTGCGCCTTCTCTGACACTGTAGTGTCAGAACTATCTGCTTGTTTTGACTTCAGTACTACTAGAAAAGACTTTTTACCGAAGGGTTCCGCTGAATTTTCGATATTTCTCATGTACCGCGGAAACAGCCGGAAACGCATGATGAACCAATAGGAAATAACTTGTCGATTGTCGGTTATGTAACCGACTATTTCAAAAGTACTTAATAACAACAATATTACTTGTTACAATAATCTCTGATGTTGATTTTTAAAGCAAATTACGGTAGTTGAATTGAATTAAAAATTACAGAGCAAGTCTTTACTGTATTACCAACTTTTTTCGTATATTTAAGTGCCACTGATTAGGACCATAGGCAAATCACGAGATAGGATTTGTTGATGAAAATCGTTTCCAAATAAAATCCATTTGCACAGATGTTGATAATTCCTGTTTAGAACGTTGAAGCGTGGTTGAGAAAATCGTAAGTTACCCAGTTTCGCACTTTTAAATAAACTTTTAAGATGTAAAATAGTAAAATCCGTGCGTAACCGACAGACATTTTGGAACCGGGGGACAACCATTTTTCACAATTTATGGCATGAAGAAAAGTTTCGTAAAAAACGATGGTTTACACGTGTTTTACGGAGTTTTTTGAGCATTTCCACGATCTTCAAAATTCATTTCAGCCTCAAGATATGGTCAAAAACTTAAATTAAATACCAAAAACTCGTGTGGGGGACGCGTAACCGACGGACATTTTGAACCATAAAACAATTAAAATTAGTATTTAAATAACTTGAAAAGCAATCATAACTATTGCTCCTCATAAAACTAAGTTCCTTCGCTTTAAAAATCGGAACGTCGAACTTATTTGATCTTTTTAAAAATGTAATCTCTTTGGGACACCATTTGGCCCGTTTTGAAATTATGACCCTACTGAGTTATGAAGGGTCGATTCCTGTGTAAAATCACGTGAAAGTAACTTTGCATGTAAGCTTTAAAAAAAAAAACTCAAAATTCCCTCTTGAAAGAAAGCCTGCCTCGTGCCGTTTTAAGAGAAATCCAACACGGTGGTCGAATAATGTAGGGGGGTCTCAATGGAGAGGTCAGTAGCGAGGCGTGACATTTGGGAACGATGTACTTTCTCCATTTAAACTTACAAAAAAGATCGAATGCTTCGGTCATTGGCGATGACTAGACGTTTCGACCTTTTTTAATGTGTTTAGGGGGGGAAAAAAAAATGTTGCCAAATTGAACGCCTCGCCAGGGGGGGAGGTCCTATCTATTTATAGTTTTTTTCTTTGAGAGGAATCACTTTCTCGGCAAGGAGAGTTGCGTTTAAATGGGACTTCCTCAATCCCCATTGTGACCCTTCTTGAAGGAACTGTCCAAGAATGTAAAACATCAAAAGATCTAATTAATAAACGAATTTTTAACCCCAGTGGAATTGCAAGAGAGTTGTGTATCTAATAACTTTCCGTTCTATTAGAGCAAAAAATGCAATACAAATAAATACAATCAAGGTAATTGAAATTATGTTGATAGTTGCTATTATTAAATGCAGGTTTTCTGCTTAATTAATTCTAAGTTTAATACATTGATTATGATAATTTAATTAAAAATTTTATTTTTTTTTTAATCCTTTCGTACTACATTGAGTTTTCTTGAGTAAATTTGGAACTTTTTGATGCTACCAAAGGGGGAGTTATTGTCAAGTGATTTTAAGGCAGAAAAGACCCTCTCACCTTTTGTAGCTGTAGCAAAATGTACAACAGATCTATTATCCTGTTTTTCGAAAAATGCTAAGCCTTTTTCAACAATCAAATCTAATGAGGTTCTAACAAGGACATTTTTGAAGAAGATGGCCCCTAGCGGCGAGCGACATATAGTGTTCCGGCTGTCATGAACGTGAAACCATAGGTTTTCTCATCATCAGATACCTCTTTCTCACCCCTCTTGCATCTTTCTCCTTGTACTTTGACCCGCTGATTTCAAATTCGGCCTAAGTTTTTGCTCAAAACTCATACTTTTTCCACAATTTAAAATTTTTTTTCTAAGAAGAAGTAAGTAATTTTGAATTTACGCAAAATCTAGGCCAGTTTAATGAAAACTGATAGATTTTTAAAATTTTTTGAAATCAGCGTCTCAAAGTAAAAAGATAGCTATGATGAAGTGAAATTGTAGGCGTAGAATTATTCTAAAACGCTAAAAATTAGTAAAATTAACACTGATGGATGGTGAATGTCGCGGACACATTATTTCGTTTTTTATGCTTACTTTTCCACGACTACAACCGCCGAAATCAACAAGATATTACAGATAAAGCGATGCATTTGGAGGTTGGAATCACTCACATGTTGTTGCTGTTGTTGTTGAATTGGCGGGATTTTGGGCTATTCTAACCTCCCAAAAGCACAGTTTAATCTGTGACATCTTACTAAGCAAATTTTATTTCGTGACCAGGTCACGTTTAACGTGACCAGGTTTCGAAAATCGGTAGGTGACCGAAATTTTATTATTTGAGTCACTTAAAAGTGGGCGGAGCCAAGCAACGTACGGTCATGTACGGTACCGCAGCAAAAGGTGGCCGTGAAACGTGACCGGACGAGTCGGTGATCGGAGGGAATATTTGAATTTGAATCGCCTTGTCTGTGATTGGCTGCCGTAAGTGACCGTGGTTTCGAAACTCTGGTCAAGAAAGAAGTGACCGGTGACCATTGGTCACGAAATAAAATTTGTTCATTGATTTCGGCAGTTTTAGTCATAAGGAACCAGGCATGATTAAGCATTTTTGAGGACGGAGACCCTTTAGACCCTTTTATTGAAAAAAACAATACCGTGAACTGACCAAATTCATACAGTCCTTTGAACGCCCACTCGAAAATTAAACTTTGCGGCATTCCCGAATTTTGAATAACTGACTTTAAATTTAAATTCTGCTCGACGTACACAGAAAAATGATACCTAACGGCGGTTCAATATGTAATTTTTCCAAGATTAAAGCATCTTAGAATCACTCAATCAGGAATGCCAAATTCTTTGAAAAATTACTCCTTGAACCGCCGTTGGGTATCATTTTTCTGTGCACGTCGAGCAGAATTTAAATTTAAAGTCAGTTATTCAAAATTCGGGAATGCCGGAAAAGTTTAATTTTCGAGTGGGCGTTCAAAGGACTGTATAAATTGGTCAGTTCGCGGTATTGTCTTCTTCAATAAAAGGGTCTAAAAGGCCGGTCCCCCTGAACGGACGTAGCGGCGAAGAATCGACAGCCGAGAAACCGCTGCGTTGCAATGTAGTGCGTTTTTACTTGACTTCCCATCGGACTTCTTATCACGAACAGAGTATAATTGGTCAAATTTGTCTGAAAACGCCAAAAGGACCTTTTTTAGGACAAATTTTGGTCACCCCCCCCCCGGCTACGCCCCTGCGAAGATTACATAATCGCAAAAATTTTGCAATAATTGTTTGATTTAATAGCCTAAATTTCCGTTCAAAAGTTCGCTTATAAGGAAATTACATTGAGCCAGAGTTTGTTTGGAGCCAGAGGCCCTAGGACGGCAATGGATACGATACATCGCTTTACTGAAACAGTCTATTCAGGAGAAAAATTAAGCTCAAAAGAGTTAATTTTGTGAAAAAATTAGGTTTTTTCTTTTTTTTCCATGACCTATCACATTCCTTTTAAAAATTTCAATCACACCTATCCATCAGTCAAATTAACGCAAATAGTTCTCATGCAAATAATACTAATAAGTCCTGCATTTATCTTTTGTTTATTTACATACGCGCGCATTCTTCTAGCGATCAGCGCCCTTGAATCGACTGGAACACCGAATTTACGAACCACTGACCTATATTTAGCCACGCAACTATTCCGCCGATGCAGAGAGAGGGCGGCTCAGACAAGTGGAAATGTTTATGTTTATGGTCTAGCATTTTCCAAACTGTCGGCGATTCCGGTTTTAGTTGAGTGATAGCTAACACTGATGACCTGATGACACTATATAAGTGAAAAATGTAAACTTTCATCAAACCTTTTTTGGTTGTACCGAACGTTATTAATCGCAAGGCAAACATTAGTTTTTAAAGAAGTTTAACACGATAAACAGTTATTCCAGCAGGTTGATCCTTGAAATGGGGCTCTTGCAAACTTTTGCTGTGAGCAAATGAAGAATCCAATCTGATGTAAAAAACCAGCGAAAATCACGAAAATCACAGTGAGAAAGTCTAAAATTCAGTAATAAACTCACATAACTGCTATAACGGCAAGATCGTAATGGCGCTTCAACGCAGGTATCATGGGGGATTCCTGTCTATTATGTCCCTTTCTCTAAGGAAACACAGAGATATGTCTCAATTTAGATAGGAAGCTCCCATGATACCTGCGTCTTTTCGCCATTAAGCCCGATTCTGAGAGTGAATTTCGTGATTTTTTAGTGTACTCATCGTCATTTTTACAAGTTTTTATTTATGTACCTAAGAATCAGTTCTTCAATCCCCTACAGCAAAAGTTTGCAACAGTCCCATTCCTGACTTTTGGATTTAATGGATAAGAATGGAAGCCGGTGATTGGTGGATACGAGTCACGTGGTTGCCAAGTCTAATCAAAATACAGAATTTATCTAATGGGTCTGTTACGCACTTCGGCTCCAGCGTTTTAAAGTATCAATTCCTATGTAAAAAGCCGAGAAAATAACAATGGCAGCATCAGAAAACACTAAAATTCAGTATTAAACTCACAAACTGCGAAAAACACTAGACACTATTCACCCTTTTATCTTTCCACCACGTGCACGATATTTCGCGAAATTAGCGCGGCACATTCAAATAATCACGGCCGACTGTCATCACAGCTGACTTCGTAAACAAATAAACAGTAAACACTGACGGCGTCTGCTCGAATTCTTGCGTTTCAATATCCTCAATTCCTCACAAAAGGTTGTGAAAGGTACGGAGACCGACATTTGAGTCGAAAACTTATCAAATTGAAACAATAACACACAGGAGGTCTAAGGATGATTCCAACTTCGATCATCATGCTTGGAACTCCTATGTGTTATTGTTTCATTTTGATAAGTTTTCGACACAAATATCGGTCTCCGTACCTCTCACAACCTTTTGTGAGGAATTGAGGACATTGAAACGTAAGAATTCGAACAGATGCCGCCAGTGTTTACTGTTTATTTGTTTATGAAGTCAGCTGTGATGACAGTCGGCCGTGATTATTTGAATGTGCCGCGCTAATTTCGCGAAATATCGTGCACGTGGTGGAAAGATAAAAGGGTGAATAGTGTCTAGTGTTTTTCGCAGTTTGTGAGTTAAATACTGAATTTTCGTGTTTTCTGATGCTGTCATTGTTATTTTCTCGGCTTTTTACAAAGGGATTGATACTGTGAAACGCTGTAGCCGAAGTGTGCAACAGACCCATTGGTTATTTTAGAGATTTGATCATCAAAGCCAAAACATCAGAGATGATTTATGGAATGTGATTTTGAAAAGGCATTTGTACTATCGACGAATTAAAGATTGTCGCGAGATTTTCCCAGATTTTCAGTTATGTGTGTGAGTGTGGGACTGATCTGCAACGGCTTTGCCATCTCACCCGCTCTGGCCTCTCCCCTGCAAAGTGTGAGGAGCATGAAAAGTGGCCGAACCGGAACCTTGAAGGTGAAACTTACTATCTCGTGAAAATCTCGCGACAATCTTTAATTCGTCGATAGTACACGCTCAAAGTGGGATAGTCAAATTGGCATCGATGAGCCGAAATCCACCACGAAACGGTTGGTGAGCCAACCGTTGCATGTTTGGTTGATGTTCCGTTCATTGAGCTACAGGGACACAAGGGCGGATACAGGGAATTGTCTTTCTCTCTCTCTTTCCATTTGAACTTGTGCGTTAGAAAAGGACAGAAGAGGGGGCCAAAGTCGTACGCGATGGCCCCCTCTGCTATCCTTTTCTAACACATAAGTTCAAATGGAAAGAGAGAGAGAGAAAGACAATTCCCTGTATCCGCCCATGCAGGGACAGAGAGGGCCATACAGGTTATAAGTCATATCTGAAAGTGTGACACCATCGCCCATCGGTGATCTAAATCTGGTTTGTTTGTCTAACTTGTTTTAACCTTAAATAAAAAATTGCATTTAATCCAGTGAAAATCGGTTTTAAACGAAAATGCAAGTGTTTTAAAGTGGCTGTCTGGACTCAGAATTCCAATACGACTATCCAGAAAGAGAATTTCGCTTGTTTCTATCATGTGTCAGTTTCCTCATCGTGCAAATCCTTCCAGACGAAACAATGGGTCTGTTGCATACTTTTGCTACAACAATATAGAACCTTGATTCTTATGTAAACTTCGGCGAAAATAACGATGCGCACATTAAAAACAATCAAAATTCACTCATTAACTCAGGAAATCACTTCAATTTCAAACAGCCCGCGCTACACTATAGACACTATTTGCACCGGTATACCACTACATAGACGGAACCACCGTGCATAAGTAAACAACATAGTAACTACAAAATGATGGAATTCCCTTCTAAATACATGAATCCATTGGCTGCATTTGCTGTCCAGTCTTTTCGGTTTATCAAAGATTACAAAATAATATAAGAAATGTACGCATTTAAACGAAACATTCCAATGTTCGTGAAGCTCTGTCCGTGTTTACATAAACGAGATGGTTCCATGTATGTAGTTATAAGTCGGTGATATAGTGTCTAGTGTAGCGCGGGTTGTTTGAAATGGGAGGTATTTTCTGAGTTAATGAGTGGATTTTGAAAGTTTTTAATGTGCGCATCGTTATTTTCGCCGAATTTTACGTTAGAAACAATGAGTTATATTGATGTAGCGAAAGTGCGCAACAGACCCGTTATATCGATTTCTGTGTCCGGATAGTCACTCTAAAACACTTACATTTTGGTTTTAACCAATTTCAAATGTATGTGTCACATTTTCTTTTTAAAAATTTAAAAGGTAAAAAAAGCGAGGTAACAAATAGAGCCTGTATGAAAAACGTCCATAAGAAATCTCGATTTTGGCTGCCTCCGTGGAGTTTCAATATCACGCCCCACAAATCCTCTCTACAGACCAGTGGCGTAGCGTGCAATTTGGCAACGTTGCAGTTCGTCCATTTAAAGCCATGTAAAAGGTCGAATGCGAAGGTGTTCACCGAACACCCTACTGTTCGATCTTTAGCATGCCTTTAAATGGACGAACTGCAACGTTGCCAAATTGCACGCTACGCCACTGCTACAGACGCGCTACGCTACAGCTCGTTGGTTCCCTTCGTCAAAAAACTGTGCAATTTGAGGGCCCGTCAAACTACTGGGTCATTTGACGATGGATGGTGTGTCAACTGTTCACCATTCTTCCGTCATCAATGCCTATAAACCCGCATATGAGGTGTTTTGGTCAAGGCTGTGTTTGAATTTTAGAAATGTCAGGTTGCGGCAATTCTACAGTTTGCGGTGGATTTCAGATCACCGATGCCGATTTTGAAGATCTGACTTTGAGAGCGTACGAAGGCCTAAACACGAAGCAGCCGCACGATGGAAATCTCCTATGGACATTTTCACACGGGCTTGGTTTGTCTGCCTCATTTCTTGTTCACCGTACAAATTTTGAAGAAGAAGAAGAAGAAGAAGAAGAAGAAGAAGAAAAAAAGGAAAAAAAATGTTTAGAAATTTGTGGATTTTAAAGGGCCACCGAAAACAGGTCTGCTCTTAAGTTTGTTTTCCCATTTACAATTACCTTGACGGAGGTCCGGAAGAGCAGAGGGGACGTTCTAAGAGCCCCGATACTTGTCAGCGCTTGAAGTTCACCAAAAAGGCAGGTCTACTCGTGAGTCTGTATTCCCATTTAAAATTACATTGCCGTTGATCCGGAAGAGCAGAGGGGACGTTCTGAGAGCCCCGCGCTTGTAAGCGCTTGAAATCCCACCAAAAAGACGGGTCTGCTCGTAAGTCTGTTTTCCCGATTAAAATTACATTGTCGGTGGTTCGGAAGAGCAGAGGGGATGTTTTAAGAGCCCCGCGCCCTGTCAGCGCTTGAAGTTCACCAAAAAGGCAGGTCTGCTCGTATGTTGTTTTCCCATTTAAAATTACATTGGCGGTGGTCCGGAAGAGCAGTGGAAACGTTTACAGAGCCCCGCGCATTCTCAGCAATGAAAAGGCCACCAAAAAGACGGGTCTGCTCGTACGTCTGTTTTCCCATTTAAAATTACATTGGCGTTGGTCCGGAAGAGCAGAGGGGACGTTCTGAGAGCCCCGCGACTTGTTAGCGCTTGAAAGCCCACCAAAAAGACAGGTCTGCTCGTACGTCTGTTTTCCCATTTAAAATTACCTTGGCTGAGGTCCGGAAGAGCAGAGGGGATGTTTTAAGAGCCCTGCGCCTAGTCAGCGATTGAAAGCCCACCAAAAAGATGGGTCTGCTCGTAAGTCTGTTTTTCTATTTAAAATTACATTGGCGGTGGTCCGGAAGAGCAGAGGGAACGTTCTGAGAGTCCTGCGCCTTGTCAGAGCTTGAAGTTCTCCAAAAAAGCAGGTCTGCTTGTAAGTCTGTATTCCCATTTAAAATTACATTGTCGGTGGTTCGGTAGAGCAGAGGGGATGTTCTGAGTGCCCCGCGCCTTGTCAGCGCTTGAAGTTCACCGTAAAGACCGGTCTGCTCGTAAGTCTGTTTTCCCACTTAAAATTACATAGGCGGTGGTCCGGAAGAGCAAAAGGGTCGTGTACAGCAATGAAAAGCCCACCAAAATGACGGGTCTGCTCGTAAATATGTTTCCCCGTTTAAAATTACATTGGCGGTGGTCTTAAGAGCAGAGGGGAAGTTTTGAGAGCCTACGCCTTGTCAGCGATTGAAAGCCCACCAAAAAGACAGGTCTGCTTGTAAGTCTGTTTTCCTATTTAAAATTACATTGGCGGAGGTCCGGAAGAGCAGAAGGGACGTTTTATAAGAGCCTTGCGCCTTGTCAGCGATTAGGATGCCACCAAAAAGACGGTTCTGCTCGTAAGTCTGTTTTCCCTTTTATAAATTTGCGGATTCTTTTAATTAATAGACGGCGTTTCTACCGATTGAGAAAAGATCTCAGATCAGAGTCTATTCGACCATTCGTGTTTTAATGGTCATAAATTTAACTGTGCCGCATGTTATCTTTTCTAAACCGGTGGAGTCATCGGTGAATTGAAAAATTTATTTAATTATACACGAAAAGGCAGCTCTGCGTTGCATGTATTAGCTTCTAATTCAAAGTTTTTATAATCTATAACAAATGATAGAAATGAAACAGCGCAATTGGCCACTAACCTAGAGGTCCCGGGTTCAAGTCCCGGCCGAGATGACAAGATTTGACGATCTCAGATCTTTGTCATCTCGAAAGGACATGGATGTAACTCTTCTCTATTTCATCTTCCTGTCTTCTTCTCTCATCCGTTTCGTCTGTTGGGCCCTAGTTTTTGAAAGAAGACACTGAAATATCCGGGAACAAAGAAAAAGAAAAAGAAAAAAAAAACCAGTTTTAAGTTTAATGAGTCTGCTGAAAACTTTTGCTACAACGATTAAGAGTGTTCAGTGTATTGTAAAATCGCCTGAAAAGTCCATTGGTGTTATCATAGAAAGGCATAAAATGCAATTATAAACTCACAAGAGGCGTTTAATGAAATCCAATATGGCGGAGAAATATCGAGCAATTTTAATGCATGTACCACGAATATCCAAGGATGGCCAACTTTGACAACCTCACTGGAGGTAGAGGTTATGTGTTTGTTTACGTTGTGATTGGTTGTGATCAAAGATTAAAACAAGAGTCGCAATTGAATGGAAGGCCTGCGTGGTCAACGTAGATAAGGGATCCGAACGCGGGCTGGCCTCTGATTGGCTGCAACGGGTGGAGCAAAAATGACTCGGGGTATAGGGAAAATAACACGGGATTTTCGTTCCGGGGCGTTTATCTCGAAACCTAAGCAAAAAGTGCCACTTTATTGAAAATTCGAAAAGACTGTTTCAGTTTAAAAGTACGCACAATAGTGTGATTACATGCTTGGCGTGTGTTCGAGCAGTGTTTGAGTAACTCACTATTGTGCGTACTTTTAAATTGAAATAGTCTTTTCGAATTTGCAATAAAGTGGCACTTATGACCTATCAAATTGTTCGGAAAAATCTGCTGAATCGACTCGTATAAATTGTTTAGATAGTATTTTGCTTAAGTTTCGAGGTAAACGCTCCGGAACGAAAATCCCGTGTTATTTTCCCTATACCCCGAGTCATTTTTGCTCCACCCGTTGCAGCCAATCAGAGGCCAGCCCGCGTTCGGATCCCTTATCTACGTTGACCACGCAGGCCTTCCATTCAATTGCGACTCTTGTTTACTCTTTGGTTGTGATCGATATTGTGAGGTTGGCTATCCTTAGATGCTTGTGGTGCACTTGTCGCAGGCAGATCGCAATCTTAGGCAAAGAGCAATAAGCCGCTTATTCACTAACAGAAAAAATTCAGATCAAGTGTAATGGTGACTTACAAAATAATTTTATCAAGATTTACTTTAGCTGATATGAAAGCTAAAGCTGACGAAAATTGTGATTTCATCAGATTTGGTTACTTTGATTAGTTCTTGACCTACGGTGTTTTAAGAGAAGTGTTTTTGAACACTGCATTCAATCGCTTTAACAGTTCATAATAAAAAGAGAATCAGTCGAGAAAAACTTAATCTGTGGATATCAGTACGATCGTTAGCTTATTAGCTTTAGAATGAGCTAAATCAAATCTGGATTTAATTATTTTGTACGTCACCATTACGCTTGAGCTAAATTTTTTCTAATAGTAAATAAGCGGCTTGCTCTTTGCCTGGGGAAATCCCAAGCCGATTGCGATTTGCCTGCGACACATGCATACAAATTGCTCGATATTTCTCCGCCATCTTGGATTTCATTAAAGGCCTCTTGAGAGTTTATTATTGCATTTTATGACTTTCTGATGCCACCGATGGACTTTTCAGGCGATTTAATTTACATTAGATGAAACTCTCTTAATCGTTGTAGCAAAAGTTTGCAACAGACCCATTAATTTTATCTTTAAATATATGAACTGGAGACTTCAATGGGGCTATTGCACACTTTTGCTATAAGCGATTTAATAATCGATTATGGCGTAAAAACCTCAAAAAATAACAATGGCAGCACTAAAAACTTCCGAAATCCACTCCTAAACTCAATAAACGCAGTTATTTGTGCGAACGTAATGGTGGCCGAAGGCACTAACAATGGGAGATTCCTATCTTAATTTCGTCACTCTTTCTATGTTGACAAGGATGATTCACAGAGTAATTAGTCATCAGAGTGATGATCCACATCCGATGAATGGTACCGCAACACCTAGTGACTCCAGTGTCAAATGAAAGTAGTCTCTTATTGGTCACTTCTTGATGGAGTTTCAGAATTGTTAGATGGGTATCTCCCATTGTTAGTGCCTTCGGCCACCATTACGCTCGCGCAAATAAGTGCGTTTATTGAGTTTAGGAGTGGATTTCGGAAGTTTTTAGTGCTGCCATCGTTATTTTTTGAGGTTTTTACCCTATAATCGACTATTAAATCGCTTATAGCAAAAGTGTGCAATAGCCCCATTTGAGTGCCTGAAGATTCCAAAGTAGATGGAGAACAGGTGTGGACAACACTCTGAGGTTGGCTCTGATTGGTTGTGAAAAAAGCGACTCCGCCGCCATTTTTCTGACCGCTCGATTCAAATTTAGATTTCACATCTTGAAAAGGAAAGTGAACAACGTAATTGATGATGTTAATCCATTCTATAGTCACAGCAGTCAGCACTAAAGTTTAAAGATAAAAATTATCTTCCATTGTTCAAATAAATAAAGAATTGCTTCAGATAAACTTCCCCTTCAAACCTAACCACAAACAACAATGCAAGGTACACGGTGTAAATAGGAGACAAGATGGCGGCGAAGTCGCTTTTTCCCAAGTGGCCACGCCCCCTGAGTCGAGTGTTGTCCATTCCTGTTCTCCATATACCTTGTGAAGATTCATATAATCTATGATTTATCTTGCACTGTTGACTTCCATGAGTCAACCCATCAAACCGACAACGTTGCCTTTTTCAAGATATAACGAGCATCCCCCGATCATCGAACGGTTTGTTTATAATTGATCTCCTCATCGTAAACACCCGCTTTTAACGCCCACCGAAACGTCCGTAAGTCGTCTCATTATCGCCCATTAATTTCCTATTAAAGTAAATTGCTTTGGGTCCCTCTCATCCTTAATCAGTTTATTCATTACCACAGTTTCAGTGCATGGCGTCGACGACCAAGGCTTAGAGATGTAATGTAATGTGATGTTGATGTAGGTCATAGACACTTGCGAGTCTTTAACCTATGATCCGATGGCGCAAACAGGATATCTTCTGTCTCTCTCATTTTCCTGACGAAAGTGTAATACTGTTTTAGTAAAGCGATATATCGTATCGATCACTGGCGCAACCAGGATTTCTTCCATCTCTCTCATTTCCCATTTGAATGTATAAGTAGGAAAAGGACAGACAGGTGGGGTTTCATCCCCTTGTCCATCCTTGTCTAACATACGTTTCTTAATGGAGAAAATAGAGAGACGAAGAAACTCTCGTTGCGTTACTGGTATCGATTGCCGTTCGGGGACCTCTCTGTTTTAAGGAAGTGATGTAGCGTGCAATTATGCAACTTGGTATTTTGTCCATTTAAACACATATAAAAGGTCGAATGCGAAGGTGTTCACCGAACACCCAGGAGTTCGATCTTTGTTATGGGTTTAAATGGACGAACTGCGACGTTGCCGAATTGCACGCTACGCCACTGGTTCCAGACAAACACTGATTCAATGTCATGGGCTCGCTATAACTTTTGCAATAAGCAATGGGTCTGTCGCACAAACTTTTGCTACAGCGATAAAGAGTGTTACATCTTAAGTAAAATCACGTGAAAAGTCCATTGGTGGTATCAGAAAGTCATCAAATGCAGTATTAAACTCACAAGAGGCGTTTATCTGAAACCCAAGATGGCGGTAAAATATCGTGCAACCTGTGTGCACGCACCGTGAACATCCATTATGGCCAACGTTAACAATCTCACAGCATCGTAGGTTATGAGTTTGTTAGCGTTGTGATCGATGTTGTGAGGTTGGCCATCTTGGATGTTCATAGTGCTTGCATACACCGGTTGCTCGATATTTAACCGCCATCTTGGATGTCAGTTAAATGCCTCTTGTGAGTTTGTTTGCATTTTATGACTTTCTGCTGCTACCAATGGACTTTTCACGCGATTTTACATGAGATTGATCACTCTATAGCGCTGTGGCAAGTGTTTGCAACAAACACATTGATTAGTCCAATCTTCAGTAAAATCCAGCAAAAATTACAATGAGCACATTCGGAAACTACGAAATACACTCATAGACTCACAAAATGACTTTAAAGTTTTAGGCGTAATGATGGAGATATATCTACGCAGATATCCAGAGGTGGATCCAGAAACATGTTCTGTGGGAGGGGGAGGGGGGGCACGCCCATGAATTTTTAAATTTCAGAAGCGTTGCAGCAAGACATTTTTGGCTTAATCATTTCTGTTGGAAAAAGGCAAAATTGGAGGCTTTCGGGGGCATGTGCCTCACACCCCTCCCACCCCCCCTGCCGGATCCGCCACTGCATGTACTTACCATTGAGGGTTTCCTCTGTTTATTTCTGTAAGTAGAGAGAGTGACAAATTACACAGTAATCCCCCGTGTTACCTGGGTAGCTACATCAGTTATAGGAGCAAAGCTGGTGGAATGCAGAATAGCGTAGGTGATTCCTATTTTAATGGGCCTGTTGCAAACGTTTGCGACAGCGCTATTGAGTGATCAATCTCATGTAAAATCGCGTTAAAAGTCCATTGGTGGCAGCAGAAAGTCATAAAATGCTATAACAAACTCACAAGAGGCGTTTAACTGAAACCCAAGATGGCGGTAAAATATCGAGCAACCTGTATGCAAGCACCATGAACATCCAAGATGGCCAACCTCACAACATCGATCATAACCAATCAAAACGAAAACAAACTACTCATAACCTCCGATGCTGTGGAGGTTGTTAACGTTGCCCATCATGGATGTTCACGCTGCGTGCACACAGGCTGCTCGATATTTTACCGCCATCTTGGGTTTCAGTTAAACGCCTCTTGTGAGTTTCATACTGCATTTTATGACTTTCTGATACCACCGATGGACCTTTCACGTGATTTTACTTAAGATTTAAATCTCTCTATATCGGTGTAGCAAAAGTTTGCAACAGACGCATTGATCACTTTCTTCGCAAAAACTCACAGAGAGTGAAGTATAAAATTAGATGGGAATCCCCCGTAGTAGGTACCTGCCAGTTGCGGCTCGTGCAATTTGGCAACCATGCTAATTTTCCATTTAATCCTATGCAAAAGTATCGATATCTTGGGGGTGCAATTGCACCTCCTGATGATCGATCGTTTTACATAGGTTTAAATGGAGAGAATCCATTGTTGCCAGATTGCACGCGCCGCCACTGGTACCTGCGTAGCTCCGCCATTGCGCCTTAAACTTTCAAGTCATTTTGTAAGTCTGTGAGTGATTTTCGTAATTTTCGCTGGGATTTTACTCAAGAATCAACTGTTCAATCAAATACGCAGCAAAAGTTAGCTATAGCCCCATTGTTCGTATAAAGGGCCCTATTGGCGTAGCCAGGGAAATGTCTACTCTTTTTTTTGGCCATGATGAGTGTATATGTTAGAAAAGGATTCAAGATGGGGGCACTATCACGTGACTCAGCCCCTATTTCTGTCCTTTTCTAAGGAGCATGTGTTTAAATAGGCTAAAAAGAGAAAGACGAATTCCTATGTACGAGACAGTTCTGAAAGGCAAGTAGCGAATTTTCGCGATCGAATATCATAAACAATACCAACCTAACTACATATTCGAGAGAACTGAATTGTGTTTTTTGATGTGTTTTCCTGGCATCGATGGCATCAGTTCGATTTCGAATTCACCTCCGGACTTGAATTCAAAATCGAATTGATGTCATCAATGACTGAAAAAACCGAAAAAGTTCGAAAAACTTGATCCAGTTTCGTGTCATCCACTGTTGTCATGCGTAGGTTGGCAATGGTTTCGTCGAATATATTCGTCGCGAAAATTCGGTAAAGGATCGCCTCGGATTTGTGTAATTTGTAAGTATTGTTACCATTTATGACAGAAATTATCCGAATTTTACATTTAGTTTAATAGGAAATTCGGACAATTTCTGTCATTAATGGCAACACTGTCAGTCTGTCAATATTTTTAAAGTTTTCTTTAGCCATAAGCCTAAAAATTTGTTCTTTTTTTTTTTTTTGTTTCAGGTGAGTAATTATTTGAATATGCCTATCATCAGTATTGCCGCATTTATGGCAGAAATTATCCAAATTTTCCCTTGAGTTAAATGGAAAATTTGGATAGTTTCTATCATGAATGGCAACACTGCATATCATTGTGTGTCCTGGCCCACCAAAGGTAGGTGAACGCAATACTTTCGTCAATTATATTAGTCAACGAGCCACCGCCACCGGACAACACTACCAGGTCATTCATCTTATGGCAGATGAATATGGTGTAAAAATATGCTAAAATAGAATTTTCTTAAAATTTTCAAGAAATATGGGACAAACACTAGAATTCTGCTGATTGTACCGTCCCTTGATTCAAATATCGGCATGCCTTTATCAGGTATGTAAAAATATGCTATTAGATAGTAAATCAAAGTTTTATGATGGATGAATTTGCTGGTGTAGTTTCAAAATTTCGATTTACCTATAGGAATAACATGAGAATAACCATGAATATTTTTTGTAAATTATTCATGGTTATTCAAAAAATTATTTTTGCCCATCACTGAAACTTTGCTCTACTAAAAACAGTCGATCAAAAACGGGCTTGCTCTGTTCAATATATAAATGTTCGGCGCATTCCGCGGAGGAAAAAAAAAAAAAAAATACGCGACCATTCATACTTTGTTGCACATCGTATATTCCCACAATCCCACGAGGGTGTCGCGGGGGGAAGTATGTAGGCTACTTTGAAGGCGCCGCGCCGCCGCTATCTGCTACTGCGACTCCCCCCCCCCCCCCCCCCGCGCACTCGACCGTCTCCGAGCACAAACGCGAATGCGCTCTGAGTTGCCGGGCCGTCTCAAAATAAGTTCTTACGGGGTCCTTAGCGCGCTGGTATTTTTGGATCTCGACTTCATCGAAACTCAACACACACACACACACACACACGTGTTCAAATACTCACACCAACGCAGGCGTTTACACGCACATCCTCGCCCGCGCGGGCGCGCGGGGCCCTCCCCCCTGGTGACGCGGCGGAGCCCTCCCCAAAGCTCTCGATGCTCGGAGGCTTGCGAAGGAAGGCTCTCAGATTCTCTACCGACGTTGAACCGAAATTTCAAATTCCGCCCCGACCCTAGATTTAAAACCAAATTTTGCTTCTGAAACCCCCCGAAAAAAAACCAACCCCCCGCGCGTGCAATCCGTGGCCGTTCTGAAAACTTCTCCGAAAAAAAAAAAAAAAAAAAAAATCGACCGTAAAAAGTCTCCTTTATTTTTGAACCCCCTCCTTCCGGAAACCCTCGATATGACCTGAAACGAGTGCTTTTTTTCAATTGCAATCAAATCGCTGATCGTTTCATAGTTTTGCAGGAAATTTTATTTTAATAAAAAAAAAAAAGAGAATCTTTCGAATCCAAAAGTTCTATCCCGGAAAGTTTTGTTCGATTTTCGTCGTTTGTCGATAAGGAAAAAAAAGTTTTCCTTCGGTTTTTGATTTTTATTAATTAAGTTCCGCTTTATTTTTTTGTCGTGCTCGGTTTTCATTTCCGCCCCCATCCCTTTACCCCTGTGTGTGCTTTGATAAATATATATATTTTTTTTTTCGTTCTTCAGTGGTGCTTCTCAACGCGAATTGTTTTTCGTCTGCTGTTCTTTTTTAGTGCTGTATTAAAAATTCTAGTGTTCTTTTGAATTTACACTCGGCCGCCGCCATGTCTCAGCGGCAGCAATTCAATCAGCAGTATCAGCAGCAAATCCAGCAGCAGCAGCAGCAGCAACAACAGTATCAGCTGCAGCAGCAAACTCAGCAGCATCAGCAAACTCAGCAATTTACTGAACAGCACGTTACGCAGCAAAGGCAGATTCGGATCGAACAACATGTGGTCCAGCAACAGCAAGGTACAGCTGCTAATGAACTCTTTTACTGTTTTGATGGCTTTGACCTTTGACCAGCTGATCGTGATCAGAGCCTCTGAAGATTAGTTGGGATGCTAACCAGAACGGTTTTCGAAGTTTATTTTGGATTAGATTTTATTGGATCAGAGCTTCTGTGATTAATTTGGATGCTATAACCAAAACGGTTTCCGAAGTTTATTTTGGATTAGATTTTATTGGACCAGAGCTTCTGTGATTAATTTGGATGCTATAACCAAAACGGTTTCCGAAGTTTATTTGGATTAGATTTTATTGGATCAGAGCTTCTGTGATTAATTGGGATGCTAACCAGAACGGTTTCCGAAGTTTATTTTGGATTAGATTTTATTGGATCAGAGCTTCTGTGATTAATTGAGGTACACGGAAAAAAATACGGTAAAAATAACCATACGGATACCTGATTTTGGCACCTGCTAGATGTTATGGTAATGTTAACCAGAAGTACACATGTTTTGACTAGGTACTAGGTGATGGTACCTGATCATATGTCGAATTTACTCAAATTATCGGTAAATGTCCCATACTTCTGGTCAAGTTTACCATAACATCTAGCAGGTGCCAAAATCAGGTATCCGTATATGGTTATTTTCACTAATCTTTTTTTCCGTGTACTAAACCAGAACGGTTTTCGAAGTTTATTTTGGATTAGATTTTATTGGATCAGAGCTTCTGTGATTAATTGGGATGCTAACCAGAACGGTTTTCGAAGTTTATTTTGGATTAGATTTTACAGGAAAGTGAAGGTTTCCCCCAAAGGATGCGTGCGTTAGAAAAGGACAGATTAAAGGGCAGTCACGTGATTTTCTCGCCCCCTCTTCCATCCTTTTCTAACTCATGCGTTCTAATGGGAGAAGAGAGAGAAGGGCAATTTTTTGGATCCGCTAGTGCCCACAAATCCTCCCTAACCCTAGAGCTCCTTGTTTTGCCTCAGTAGTATCAAACTGAAAGTTCCAATTACCAATTAGATGGGACTTCTCCATTGTCAACCGCCACTGGCGCAACCAGGATATCTTCCATCTCTCCCATTTCCCATTTGAATGTATGAGTAGGAAAAGGACAGAAGGAGGGGGTTTTATCCCCTTGCCCATCCTTGTCTAACATACGTTTCTTAATGGAGAAAAGAGAGAGATGAAGAAACTCTCGTTGCACTGGCGCAACCAGGATATCTTCCATCTCTCTCATTTCCCAATTGAATGTATAAGTAGGAAAAGGACAGAAAGAGGGGGTTTATCCCCCTATCCATCCTTGTCTAACATACGTTTCTTAATGGAAAAAAGAGAGAGACGAAGAAACTTTCGTTGCACTGGCGCAACCAGGATATCTTCCATCTCTCTCATTTCCCATTTGAATGTATGAGTAGGAAAAGGACAGAAGGAGGGGGTTTTATCCCCTTGCCCATCCTTGTCTAACATACGTTTCTTAATGGAGAAAAGAGAGAGATGAAGAAACTCTCGGTGCGCCACTGTCAACCGCCGCTCATTCAACCGCCATCTTTGAATTTTCTTAAACGCATTTATTGTGTTTGTGAGTCAGGGGCGGCTCGTGCAATTTGGCAACAATGCCATCCCTCCATTTGATTGTATGTAAAACAATCGATTTGAAAGTGAAGCAGCGCTTCACCAGCAATCGATTGTTAAACATAGATTCAAATGGAGCGAAGGCATTGTTGCCAAATAGCACGAGCCGCCACTGTTGTGAGTGTGTTTTTAAAACCTTCGAATGCTATACAAACGTTATTTTCAAGTGATTTGTGCATAGAGGAATCAACCCTTCATAACGATGTAGCACCGGACCGGATATATTACCGGACTTTACCTCAGTTAACACATTGCTGTCGGTAGCGTAGAGATTTGGCAACACTGTAGTTCGTCCATTTAAACCCATAAAAACGATCCAGAAATGGGTTTTCGGTGAAATCATTTTCATTAATGGGGCTCTTGCAAACTTTTGCTGTAGGGGATTGAAGAGTTGATTCTTGCATATAAAAACCTGTAAAAATTACGATGAGTAGGTACACTGAAAAATCACAAAATTCACTTTCAGAATCGGGCTTAGTGGCGGAGAGACGCAGGTATCATAGGGAGATTCCTATCTAAATTGCGACATATCTCTGTGTTTCCGTAGAGAAAGTGACTCAAGAGACAGGAATCTCCCATGATGCCTGCGTTGAACCGCCATTACGTTCTTACCGTTACAGCAGTTACGTGACGTGAGTTTATTACTGCATTTTAGACTTTCCCAGTGTGATTTTCGTGATTTCCGCTGGTCTTTACGATAGATTGGACTATTTATTTGCTTATAGCAAAAGTTTGCAAGAGCCCCATTGGATAAAAAAAAAAAAAATTATTTTGACCTGAAAAATACGTTTTGGAAGTTTTTATACCCAGAGTAAAAAATTGAGTCCTGAGCAGGGCTGCCGTTTTGCGTATAAGCAACGCTATTTTTCTATTCACCGATGATTCCACCGGTTGAGAAAAGATTACACAGTTCAGTTCAGTGTATGACTGTAATGCACGAAAATACTCGCATCTGTAATCTTTCCTCAATCGGTGAAAACTCCGTTAATTGAGTAAAATATCCGCAAGTTTTTAAAAGTCATCGACGACTCCATTGGTTGAGAAAAGATTACAGATGCGAGTATTTTAGTTCATTACAGTCATATACACTGAACTTAACTGTGTAATCTCAGGGGCGTGCCGTGGGGGGAGCATGTAGGTACCCTTGCCCCGGGCGGCACTCTCGGGGGGGCGGCAAAATCAGGATGAACAACCAAAAAAAAGGTTATCAAATTTCAAAATGAATTTTTCAGAGGGCGTCAAAATCAGTGCGTAACAAGCAAAAAAAGAAAAAAAAAAAAAAGGTCATCAAACTTATAATTTTGTTCGCGGAGGGCGGCAAGATTGCATTCTTGCCCCCCCTCTCTGGAAACCACGGCACGCCCCTGTGTAATCTTTTCTCAACCGGTGGAATCATCGGTGAATAGAAAAATAGCATTGATTGTACGCAAAACGGCAGCCCTGGTATTGAGTATTTATATTGAGTGTATATCATGGTACGACGATTATCAGTGGCGAAGCCTTCTATTTGGCAACATGGAATTTTGTCCATTTGAACCCATAGAATAGGTCGAATCTGATGGTCGTCGGCGATTCCTTTTAGTTCGATAATTTTCATGAGCTTTAATGAGCCAATGCCACGTTGCCAGATTGCACGCTTCGTCACTGTCACGCGATATCACACAACCTGCCTTTGAAAAACCAAACAACAACTAAAATTTAGGAGTGAAAATTCTAACGAGCTATAACAATGGAGTCACTGGCGCAACCAGGATCTCTTCCATCTCTCTCATTTCCCATTTGAATGTATCAGTAGGAAAAGGACAGAAAGAGGGGGTTTATCCCCTTGTCCATCCTTGTCTAACATACGTTTCTTAATGGAAAAAAGAGAGAGACGAAGAAACTTTCGTTGCACTGGCGCAACCAGGATATCTTCCATCTCTCTCATTTCCCATTTGAATGTATCAGTAGGAAAAGGACAGAAAGAGGGGGTTTATCCCCTTGTCCATCCTTGTCTAACATACGTTTCTTAATGGAGAAAAGAGAGAGATGAAGAAACTCTCGTTGCACTGGCGCAACCAGGATCTCTTCCATCTCTCTCATTTCCCATTTGAATGTATGAGTAGGAAAAGGAATGAAAGAGGGGGTTTATCCCCTTGTCCACCCTTGTCTAACAGATACGTGTCTTAATGCGGAGAAAAGAGAGAGATGAAGAAACTCTCGTTGCACTGGCGCAACCAGGATCTCATCCATCTCTCTCATTTCCCATTTGAATGTATCAGTAGGAAAAGGACAGAAAGAGGGGGTTTTATCCCCTTATTCATCCTTGTCTAATATACGTTTCTTAATGGAGAAAAGAGAGAGATGACGAAACTCTCGTTGCACTGGCGCAACCAGGATCCCTTCCTCTCATTTCCCATTTGAATGTATAAGTAGGAAAAGGACAGGACAGGAGTGGCTATTTGGACACTGAAATCGATATAACTGTTTCTTGTGGAAGCATTTTGACGACAAAGAAACTGACACATGACAGAAACAAGCAGAATTTTCTCACCTGGATAGTTGTATTAAAATTCTGTGTCCAGGCAGCCACTCTTAAACACAAGTAGGCCTCTTTAACGACAAAACTGTCCGCGAAACCACCAAACATCAGTGTTTTTTACTTTCTCACTCTAATGAAATTAGAAAAATTGAGAAAGTATTGCGATGGCGCAGAGATTTTTGATGAATTTTGTTTCGATACTTGGCCCGCTGCGACTAAGTCAATCATGATAATTATAAAATAATTGGCTCTTATCATGCCTAATACTATCCTAAATAACATCCACCCATGATATTTCAATATTTCTGAACCACATGTGGTAGGGAGGAGTAAATGCAAAAAATTTCTGTGGCGTCTGTCTGTCCGTCTGTCTGTCTGTCTGTCTGTCCGTCTGTAGTCATGAACATGAAATCCAGCATAACTTTTCAACTATTGATCTATATGCATCCAAATTTTGCAGAGATGTTGCTTTTAACATTCCCCAGAGGGACTTTTTTTGTTTTTTTAAAATTTTAATTTTTAGGTTAGTTATGGAAGAAAAATGGTTTCCATTAAAATCAATGAGAAAATGGGTCAAAAAAGAGAAAATTTAAATATTTCAATATTGGATCTTTGGATTTGGAAGAAAACTTGTAAAAACATTCTACAACCAGCTCACAGTAAAATTAACCCCTTATAGTTCAGTAAAATAACCCTTAAGACCGTTTAAAAAATTAATTAAGGGCGTTCGAGCCAAAAAATGAAATAAAAGTGAAAAATTAATCTTGTATATCAGTGCCAATTACTAAAAGCTGGATGAATTTTGATGAAACTTTGTATACACAATGTACTACCACAGTACTAAAATATTTTCTTCTCACTATCATCATAAGAAATCCTTTGGACCGTTTCAAGGGACCATATAGGTGCGATTGAGAAAAAATAAGACCAATTAAGCAAATAAAAACATAATCCTACTTATTGAGATAATTCGGGTTCGGTCCAATTAATTTTAATTAAATCCGGCACAAACAATCTACCTACCTACATTTACTCTACTTTATATAGAATTTCTTATCATTACAATATACAGCCCTTAAGACTGTTTAAAAAATCAAAATCGGTGCGCTCGAGCCAAAAAATGGAATTATCATGAGAAATTATCTCTAAACTTGGAGTCAATCAATTATGGCTCGATGAATTTTGATAAAAACTTGTGTATACACAATCCACTATCAAAATACTACGATATTTTCCTTTCTTAGTCACCATACACAACTGATAAAACCTTTTCAAGAGGCAATATAGATGGGATTGAGAAAAAAAAATGGGAATATAAGCAAATAAAAACATAATCCTATTAATTGGGATAATTCAGGTTTGGTCCAATGAATTTTTATAAAAACTGGCAAATACAATCTACAAGTAGTCTATAAAAGAAAGTATTCCTTACAGATACAATATACAACACTTAAGAGAGTTTAAAAAACAAAATAGAGTGTTCGACCCTAAAACATGAATTAAAGTGGGGAATTAATGTTAAAACTTGGTGTCAATCATTCATGGGATGAATTTTTATGAAACTTTGCACAAACATATTATGTTACTGACCCACTAAAATATTCCTATCATACAGTCATCATTAACACTAGAACCGCTGGAACTACCTCCCTACCTAGAACCGCTAAGTGGGTCAATTTGACCCACATGAGATTGATGCGTTATTTTTGAGCTATTTTATTTCATTCTTATTCGATTTTGGTGCAGTATCTTATTTGAAGTCCTAGTAACACAATTTTTTTCCACTCGACAGTCGTTCCGGGGGAGGGGTGGTCCCACCCACCCCCTCCCCATAGTGAATGTCCATAAGGGAATGAATAAATGAAATATGTGGTACCGCATTGGCGGATACAGGGGTGGCGAAGGGGGCGATCGCAACCCCCCCCCCCTGTTCGGCCAAAAAATAGGTATAAGAGGGGGGTGAAAGGGGGGGAAAGGGGGGGAAAGAAAGAGAGTAAAAAGGAAAAGGGGGTCTCCGGGGGGCAAAAATCCCAAGTTCGCCTCCCCCGTTCGCGAGGGCTGGATCCACCCATGTGGTACCGATCTACATAAAATTCCTAATTTTCATCTAACGTTGAGCTTCTAAGGCTCTAAAATATTTACTCATTGTCATACATAATTGAATTAAAAAATCAAAGGGGGGGGGGGGTCTCGTGAGGCCTAAGCAATGTTGCAAAGTCTAAGAAAAATGTCGTTGAATTTTATGTCTTGTTTGCGTTATATCATTGGTATATTCCTTCTGATTGTTATCACTTTACCGCATTCTTCTCATCGCCGCCTCCCTGCGTTTTACCCTTACTCCCTGTTTCAGCCTCTCCCACGATTAAAGCCCCCCCCCCCCACACCCATTTACCATTTGAGGATAACTTACAATTTTTCATTTATTCATTGTTTTGTTGGAAGCTGTCAAAGTCAAAGTGCATACAAAATCGTGAATTATAGATTGTGATCGAGAAACTTGTATATCAAAACAAAGAAGAAGAAGAATAATTGAAACAGTTATAATAATAATTAAGTCAAGCTAGATACATTTGGGATAGGAGGCAATTTTATTCGCCTTATTTGGTGCATGAAAACAAAAAATTATTCACAGATGATGCAAGAAATGTTTGCCTCGGAGGCGTGTTTCCCCACACTGAAAAAAATCATTTCTAAGTTCTAGTATAATATTCCTAGAAGCACAACAATATGTGAACCACAGAAAGTCTAGTACTTTGACCAAAAAATTCTGGTGTTAGTATCAGAATATGGTCGTAGAACTAGAATTTCCTCTAAATTTCAAGAACTATGGTAAATACTAGAATACTGGTAATTGAACCATCCCTTTCATCGGTTCACACATCGTCATTCGTCATGCTTCTAGCTGGGAACCTTTATTTTCAGTGCACAATCGGGTTTCTCGCATTTTTACTTTTTTACAAAGCTGCGAGCGTCTTACGAGCGAATGAGCCGGAAATGATTCCCATCAGGAAAACTAGCGATGCAGAATAATCTTTGTAATTTGCCAGGTTGTCCCGAAATCTGTATTTGCCAAGTACCAACTACGATGAGTATAGTCAAGTACTCGAATGTGGCAGTGCTGACATATAAAGCTTGAATAATTACGCTCTCAGCTTGTGAAGATAAGGAAATCGCCTTCAAACTTCCAGATAGGCAACCAACAATCTGCCAGGTAGGCAACCTGCAATACTCGCATATGCGCGCGCATAGCAGCACTCGTGAGCTATGACTGAATGATCAATGTATATTGAGAATCAAAAATTATATGTGTACACAATTTAACATGGTATAATGTACATCAACTGAAATGTGGGTCAAATTGACCCATCCGCGGTTCTAGGTAGTAGTGTTTATATAGAATAAACTAGCAGGTATTTAAAAAAAAAAGAAAAGGTACCCCTCTTAGGCCTATAAAGTTAGGAAAAGTCATAAAATTTCAGCTTCCAAGATTGAAAATTGCGAGCGTGAGGGATGGTCGAAAATCAAAAGTGGGTCAAATTGACCCATCCGCGGTTCTAGTGTTAAGAACCTTTAAGACCGTTTCAAGGGTCAATATAGGTGCGATCGAGCAAAAATCTTTGAAACCAAGCAAATAAAAAAACAATCGTAATACTTAGGAATAAGAAATTCAATTATGATTCAATTATGTTTGATGAAAATTGCAACAAAAAGTTTGCAACCAACCTAGGCAGGGATTTCTTTTGAATGTAAAACTATAATAACCCTTAAGTCTGAGACTGTTTAAAGGCAAAATAGCTGTTCCATCAATAAACCCAAAAAATAGAATATCCAAAGAAAATTAAACTTATAAAGAAAATGGATGGATGAATTTTGTTGACATTTGGTGTACACAATCTACAAACAAAGAACATCTTTTAAGGGGGGTTTAATCTAACAAACTAAAAAATTCTTTTGAAGATCCACAGTTCAAAACCCACCCTTCAAAGGATGAAGTAGGAAACTATTCGAACAGCTTCTCTGCAAAATCGCCAACACTTCGAATTGAAGGCGAAATTATGTCCAGAGGTGAAAATATTTTAAATTTGATGGGAGCCTAGGAGTCTCTCCCAGAATTCTAAAGGGGGTTGGGGGTCTCCCCCAGAATTCTAAAGGGGGGTCTGGGGGTCTCCCCCAGAATTATAAAGGGGGGTCTGGGGGTCTCCCCCAGAATACTAGAGGGGGGTCTGGGGGTCATCCCCAGAATTCTTAAGGGGGTCTGGGGGTCCTTCGACCCCCCCAGATAAAAATGGAGGGAGAAAGTGTTCGTAGGGTGTTCCCTACAGTTTATTTAACCTAAATTTCAATGTATTTCAATGAATTTTCTTGTCACATACATTAATAGTGTGCTTGCTAAACAATAGTATTTGGGACGCTGATTTAAAAAATTGTATCATTTCTTACTTAAATCGTCCCGATTTTACGCATATTCTACTTTTAAAAAATGTTCATTATAAAGTTTAAATTGTGGAAAATGTAGAATATTTCGATCAAAACTAAGGCCAAATTCGAACTCGGAAGGTCGATTTTCTCAGGAATGGTCACTGTATACGCGATGTCAGGTCCGATTAAAAGAAAAAAGCCCATGTGTGTGTCTAGGGCCCCTTGTTTTGTATTCATTGGGGGCGGACATCTATGTCGTTAAAGCGTAAAAATCCTTAAATACTTAGACTTTTGTTTAAAACCAATTTCCACTAGATTTAAAACAATTTTTGATAAGGTTAAAAAAATGAAGCAAACAAACGAAATTCAGATCGCCGACAGTGGCGTAGCGTGCAATTTGGCAACGTTGTATTGTGTTCATTTAAACCCTTGTAAATGATCGAATGCGAAGGTGTTCACCGAACACCCAATACTTCGATACTTTTTCATGGATTCAAATGAATGAACTACAGCGTTGCCAAATTGCACGCTACGCCACTGATCGCCGATGCTGTTACACTTTGAGATAGGACTTATAACATGTATGGCTTCTCTATCACTGTATAGCTCGTTGCAATATACCTATCAATATAGTCTGCGACTATGTATGTATGAAACGGT
The DNA here is from genome assembly GCA_011764245.1 of Trialeurodes vaporariorum. NCBI lineage: Eukaryota > Metazoa > Arthropoda > Insecta > Hemiptera > Aleyrodidae > Trialeurodes > Trialeurodes vaporariorum. The sequence goes on from VMOF01000134.1 coordinate 36,624, forward strand.
CAAGTTCGGAAGTCGGATGGTATTGTGAGCGGTTGCAAAATCTTCGAAGATCCATTTCTTCCCAGAGAAGGAAAAAATCAGTGGCGGCTCGTGCAATCTGGCAACCGTGCACTTTCGCCATTTAAACGTATGCAAAAAGATCGATACTAGGTGAGGCGCTGCGCCTCACCAAGTAATCGATTATTTTACACAGTTTTAAATGGAGGAAATCCATTGTTGCCACATTGCACGAGCCGCCGCTGGAAAAAATTCGCTTTCCTCCTCTGATTACTTCTTTTTTTGTCACAGTACAAACACTCAAAAACAATAAGTATTATGTTATTTCCTCTGGGATCGTGGAGTTATAGGCATTCTATTTTCCTCCCATTCTTCTATAGAAATCAGGGCTGCCGTTTTGCGTATAATAAATGCTATTTTTCAATTCACCGATGATTCCACCGGTTGAGAAAAGATTACACAGTTCAGTTCAGTGCATGACCATCAAAATGAAGCACATACCATCTAAAACAACGTCCATAATCGCTGAAATGTTTGGATGCACCAACGCTTGTCTTTGATGGAAAATGTTGACCGATTAGTAACAGCGCTTCGGGCGGTGAACAACCGCAGGTGTCAAGGTTATAGATTAAAGAGGTATGCTCATCTGACTTCGCGCCACGGAATCAGTAGCGCGCAGTTCAAAATCCAGATCCAAGATGGCCGGAAAAAGCAGAAAACATTGTATACTCTTTCCAGAAAACATCGGGCTATTTTCTGCTTTTCTGGAGAGGGAGCCCGATGTTTTCTGGAAAGAGTATACAATGTTTTCTGCTTTTTCCGGCCATCTTGGATCTGGATTTTGAACTGCGCGCTACTGATTTCGTGGCGCGAAGTCAGATGAGCATACCTCTTTAATCTATAACCTTGCGCAGGTGCGTCGAGCGCTCAGTTCCATGTTGTCCCCTAAACAGTAGATAAATGTAGATGTTCCGACACATCTATTACGCAATAGAGCGGATACTTACCTCTCAAAAACCATCAATAGTTTGTTTATTAAACGACTTTTCAATTTTCCGTTTTTGGCCAGGTTTTCGGGTCAAATACTCCTACGTGCGACGCTCGATTTCGAAGAGGTTTGAACTAGCGAGCTACAGCAATAAAGAGGATTTACGGGGTGTGATTTTGAAATCTCCAGGAGGCAGCCACGATGGAAATCTCTTATGGACATTTTACACGGACTCGGTCTGTTTGCCTCTTGTTTTGTAACCTTAAAATGAAAGTTGTTATTACAAATCCACTTGAAGTTATGGTTTTAAACAAAAGTGCAAGTGTTTTAGAGTGGCTATCTGGACACAGAAATCGATATAACTGTTTCTTCTGGAAGGATTTGCACGATAAAAGAAAGTGACACATAACAGAAACTAGCAAAATTGTCTCACCTGGATAGTTTTGTTAAAATTCTGTGTCCACTCCTAAACCCTTGCACTTTCGTTTAAAACCAATTTTGTCTAGATTCATTACAATTGTTGATTTAAGGTTAAAAAATATGAGGCAAACAAACCAGAAGCAGGTTGTCCATACTGTATCTCCTTGGGATTGGTCTTAAAACCAGGGTGGCCACGGTCAGGGAAAACCTAGAAAAGTCAGGGAAAAATACAATTTTCTCACCTGGATAGTTTTGTTAAAATTCTGTGTCCAGTTAGCCACTCCTAACCCCTTGCTTTTTCATTTAAAACCAATTTCCTCTGGATTCATTAAAATCGTTGATTTAAGGTTAAAAAATATGAGGCAAACAAACCAGAAGCAGGTTGTCCATACTGTATCTCCTTGGGATTGCCACGGTCAGGGAAAACCTAGAAAAGTCAGGGAAAAATAAAAAAAAAAAAACAGTGGAAAGTCAGGGAAAATAGATGTTTCAGGTTCAACATCTGTCGTCTGAATTTTGACGCGAGTGATGATAGGTTCAAGCAGTGGCGGCTTGTGCAATGTGGCAACGATGGGTTCTCGCCGTTTAAACCTATGTAAAACTATCGATCTTCAGGAGGTGCAATTGCACCCCCAAGATATCGATACTTTTGCATTGTTTTAAATGGCAAAAAATCATGGTATCCAAATTGCACGAGCCGCCACTGGGTTCAAGTTATGGTCGGTTACATTCTTCATCGATCGCGATGATGTAACGGAGCTGTTGCAAACTTTTGCTATCACACAGAAAAAAACGGAAAAATCACTTTGGTAGCGCTGACAAAACCTTTGGTAGAAAAATGACCCAGCAAAAGACTTTAGTTGAGCCAACCAAAGATTTGATACGCCTAACTGAAGAGATTTGTCTGGGTGAACCAAATATTTCGTTGGTTCAACTAAAGTCTTTTGCTGGGTCATTTTTCTACCAAAGGTTTTGTCAGCGCTACCAAAGTGTTTTTCTGTGCAGGCTTATACATAATTGATTACGGGGTAAAAACCTGTATAAATATAACGATTAGCGCACTAAAAAGTCAAGAAATCCACTCCCTAACTCATAAAATGCTCTCAAACGCGAGACCGTTATGGCAGCCGTTGCCGCCTAAATCTTATGGCAATTGTATGCTTCTTCTTCTTCTTGTGTGCAGTGGCGGCTTGTGCAATGTGGCAACGATGGATTCTCGCCGTTTAAACCTATGTAAAACTATCGATCTTCAGGAGGTGCAATTGCACCCCCAAGATATCGATACTTTTGCATTGTTTTAAATGGCAAAAAATCATGGTTGCCAAATGGGTCTGTTGCAAACTTTTGCTGCAACAATTAAGAGTGTATAATCTATTGTAAAATCGCCTGAAAAGTCCAATGGTGGCATCAGAAAGCCATGAAATGCAATAATAAACTCACAAGAGGCGTTTAATGAAATTCAAGAAGGCGGCAAAATATCGAGCAATCTGTATGCATGCACCACAAACATTTAAGGATAGCCAACCTCACAATATCCATCACAACCAATCACAACGTAAACAAACACATAACCTCAACCTCCAGTGAGGTTGTCAAAGTTGGCAATCCTTGGATGATCACGGTGCATACATTCAGATTCCTCGATATTTTGCCGCCCTCTTGGATTTCAATAAACGCCTCTTGTGAGTTTAATATTGTATTTCGCATGACTTTATGATGCCACCAATGGACTTTTCAGGCGATTTTACATTGGATTAAACACTTGATGTCGCTGTAGCAAAAGTTTGCAACAGACCCATTGCAGGAGCCGCCACTGCTTGTGTGGTGTCGCGAGAACAAATCGTGAAGATGGAGCTGATTGAGATAGGGAAACCCAATGTAATCGGCGGCAACGGCCGCCATTACGGTCTCGCGTTAGAAAGCATTATATGAGTTTGGGAGTGGATTTTGTGATTTTATCGGGGTTTTACCACTTAATCAACTATTAATCAGCATGTAGGTATAATAACAGTGATGCAAAAACAAACAAACAAAAAAAAAAAAACAAAAAAAAAAAAAAAAAAAAAAAAAAAATTAATGGTACAAACACTAGAATTCTGGTAATTTCACTATCCCTTACATAGGTTCACATATTGTCATGCTTCTGGTAAGCTCCCCCCCCCACCCCCCCACCCCACCCCCCCAGCGAATAACGCTACTGAACAAGAGCAGCATTAATAACAATAACAAAATCATTTATTAAATATTATGTTTATTTTTATAAATATGATTTTAGTGTGTAGTACAAACAAGGAAAAAAAGTACCTAACAGCAGGTACCAAAAAAAAAAAAAAAAAAACCGTTTCGAAGACAAATGAAAAAATTTAAATTATTAAAACTACAAACGGATGAATGAATACAAGTTATTTATAAGTGAAGCGTTGAAATATATAATGAAGATATGCGCCATTAGTTGTTGTAAAGAGTGTGCATCTTTTCCTTGATTATCTTAAATACTGATTGTGAGTGTGTTCACCAAAGCAGGGTTTTTACTGGAAAAAATAATTCACCGAAGGAAAAATTCAATTAACAAATTTTGTTTCACTGGACGTCATGGGTGATCTGTTAGACGAAAAAAAGAAACCGGACAATCTTTGTAACGTCTAATGGCGCTCTCTTCGTTTTATATTTCAACGCTTCAAGTTATTCGTTATTTATTGGCTGAAACTAGAGTCCCTGTATATCAATGAGTCTCGCCACGTGAAGCATGAAGAAGAAGAATTTCGAAGGAGGCGTCCACTCTGATTGGTTGGGTTCGCTGAGGGGCGTGTACGCTTCCTCGGTAGGTGCGTTCCAACCAGAGATTACTAAGCCTAAGAGATATGGCACTTCCTATCTCCGCCGTGTTAAAAAACCGTTGGCCGGGCTCCGTAAAAAAACGCCTGCAGAATGGCTGTGATACAACGTGCAGTACGCTGGTGACCGTAAATATTGTTGTTAATCATGTTGTTGGAAATGAGGTTAGATTCTCTGTCGCATACAAATGTTTGTCATTTAATGGCCGATGGGATGATTAAAGTGACTTAGAATTTCAGATTCACGTTCAAAATAAACTCAGAGCTCAATAAACTTCCCAAACACTTTATTAATCTCAGTAATTTAGTTAGTGGCGTTGCTGTCAAACCTCATTTCAAACAACAACAATAGTAACAATGTTTACGGTCACCAGCGTACGCCATATTGCATACTTCGTAGGAGTCGAACAACACTTTAGAATCGTTATGCCATATCTCTTAGGCTTAGTATTCTCTGGTTCCAACGGTCTTCTTATGGAGAATAACACAGAACGACTCCTCGAGCTCCGTGACAGCCTAAAATCTAGCAGCCAACCAGAATCTATACCCCATATGGCGAGACTCTTTGATATACAGGGACTCAAGCTGAAACATTTGAGAATTAGGAGGCGGTGCAGGCAGCGCTAGGATCGCACGGATCGCAGCCTGGAGTAGGGTTCGATGGACTGCATGGGTTATTGCATGATGAACAGCATGGGGTTGTTGTTGTTATACTAGAGTTGTCCACTACCGACGCAATAATTTCATTGCCTACAGTGTCCACTTCGGACGTCATAAAAGAACCCTGGACATTTAAAGTACCACCCGATTGCATGTTAAGCATGTCGTTCTTAAGATCATTGTTCCCACCGGTTATTTCAGTTGTGGTCTGGATGTTGTTGTTGTCGGCCCCAGCGTTTGCAACGAAACAGGAGATGGCAAAGAGAACGAACATGAGAGCTGCGAACATTTTCATTGTGCTGCTTTGAAGTCACTCGCTGTGCTGAAAGAAACAAGTTGCAAAGTGTGTGAGTTTATTTTCAGAAACTCTGTTCTTGTTTCTACTTTCTCCAAAGATTACTTATATATACAGATATGGCATTAGCCATCTCGCCCGCGTTAAGTGGAAAATGGATAAAACGCCGGCCGTGATACAACCGGTCATACAGAGGGGATCATGAAGATCAGTGGCGTACGCGGGGGAAGGGGGGGGCTAAGGGGGCTAAAGCCCCCCAGACCACCGATTTTTGGGGGTGGTGGGGAAGGGGGGAACAATTTTCAGTCAAACACTCATCAGTGCGAGCCCCTCCCAAGAAAAATCCTGTGTACGCCACTGATAAAGATTACAGAATTCTGGTTCGAAAAGATTACGTTTCCCACTTTTCCTGTGTTTGTTTGCTGAACTAGAATAAACACGGAACGTGAACAGTGGAACGTGGAACACGGACAGCTTTGTAACAGACAAACATGGAAAATGTAATCTTTTCTCTGTAATCTTTATGATCCGCTCTGTATGCCCGGTTGTATCACGGCCGGAGTCAACTTAACAAAATTCGGGCTAATGCCATTTATCTGTATGTATAAGTAATCTTTGACTTTCTCACTCTGACGAAGTTGGAAATTGAGAAAGTAATGCGATGGCGCAGCAGCAGCGGCTCGTGCAATGTGGCAACAATGGATTTCCTCCATTTAAAACTGTGTAAAATAATCGATTACTTGGTGAGGCGTAGCGCCTCACCTAGTATCGATCTTTTTGCATACGTTTAAATGGTAAAAGTGCACGGTTGCCAGATTGCACGAGCCGCCACTGTGGCGCAGATGTATGTCTGTTAGTATCCCGGCATAACTTTTGAACCAATGGTCCATAAACATAAAAATTTTGCAAAGAAAATGCTTCAAACATTCCTCAGAGGAACTTTATTTGATTTTTTTTAAAAAAAAAAAATTAAATTCTGAGCAAGTTATGGAGGCTTAAAGGTTTCCAATAAAATTAATGGGAAAATGGGTAATTATAGGAAACAAATCGGGATATTTCAAGTATAGCTGTTAATTTTGATGAAAATTTTCAAAAAACAAAATTCTGCAACCAGCCTACTGTAATATTAACCTCTTAACCCACATATGACCATTGGGTCTTTAACGACCCACTTAAAATGGTTTTTTTCTTTTACCAAATTACAGTGAATTTAGGCCAATTTAACTCAAAAATCAATGTTGAGACCATTCAGCACCTACAATTTAGCTGGACCAGAAAATTTCACAATTTTTAAATTTTAAATTTACCAATGGTCCATAAACATAAAAATTTTGCAAAGAAAACGCTTCAAACATTCCTCAGAGGAACTTTAATTGATTTTTTTTAAAAAATATTAAATTCTGAGCAAGTTATGGAGGCTTAAAGGTTTCCAATAAAATTAATGGGAAAATGGGTAATTATAGGAAACAAATCGGGATATTTCAAGTATAGCTGTTAATTTTGATGAAAATTTTCAAAAAACAAAATTCTGCAACCAGCCTACTGTAATATTAACCTCTTAACCCACATATGACCATTGGGTCTTTAACGACCCACTTAAAATGGTTTTTTTTTTTTTTTTACCAAATTACAGTGAATTTAGGCCAATTTAACTCAAAAATCAATGTTGAGACCATTCAGCACTTATAATTTAGCTGGACCAGAAAATTTCACAATTTTTAAATTTTAAATTTACCAATGGTCCATAAACATAAAAATTTTGCAAAGAAAACGCTTCAAACATTCCTCAGAGGAACTTTAATTGATTTTTTTTAACAAATATTAAATTCTGAGCAAGTTATGGAGGCTTAAAGGTTTCCAATAAAATTAATGGGAAAATGGGTAATTATAGGAAACAAATCGGGATATTTCAAGTATAGCTGTTAATTTTGATGAAAATTTTCAAAAAACAAAATTCTGCAACCAGCCTACTGTAATATTAACCTCTTAACCCACATATGACCATTGGGTCTTTAACGACCCACTTAAAATGGTTTTTTTTTTTTTTTTCCAAATTACAGTGAATTTAGGCCAATTTAACTCAAAAAACAATGTTGAGACCATTCAGCACTTATAATTTAGCTGGACCAGAAAATTTCACAATTTTTAAATTTTAACAATGGTCCATAAACATAAAAATTTTGCAAAGAAAATGCTTTAAACATTCCTCAGAGGAACTTTTAAGCGTGCCGTATATATACGGTACGCTTCTTGTTTTCATTTTCATATCTAATATATAGGTTCAATGCCTTGCTTATGGCAAAACCTTTGGCGGGAAGGTTTGAAAAAATTTAAAAAAGTATTTTCTTAAAACTGGTTTCATTAATCGTTAATTTATTGCTGCAATCCAGGAGGTCTCGGCGTCTATTTTCTTAAAATTGTAAAAGTTTTGGTATTCCTGTTAATTTCAATAAGTTATTAAGCGTCAAAGTCGAATTCCTTCAAACGAGAATTCCATACAGGTCCAGCAACCTAAGTCATTTGTGCCAACCTATGAGTCGAAATTCCAAGGCAGGAGGGGGGTGGAAACATCCTTCACAGAAACCCTCTTTGCCCCTCGCCTTTGGGCTCCACCGGTCTCAAGATTTCTTCACGGTGCATTAAGCGTTTGGGACTCCCATCGTAAAAGTGTCAAAATCTGCTTGACGAGGGTACATCGAAAAGAAGCGACGAGGTATTGATGAAGAGCGGGAGGGGTATAGAAAAGAGAGAGGCTCATTCATATCCTTAAGTAGACCTGTTTAGTGATGACGTCACGATCAGAATTGGTTCCAAACAAATGCTCTATCTCGCTCACTCTCGTGGATTTACCAGATCCAAATTTTCGAACGCAGATTCATGCTAGTTAACCAACAGTTTTCTCAAATTTTATTGCACCATTAGATTCCACTTGCCTTAAAGTATCTTTTCACTGTAACATAATTCCTAAAAGATCACAAGCGAATTTACAATCACAGTTATACCGAAAGACGTTCTACGTTTTGTCCTTGTCTTACTCACGGTCTCTTATGGAGTATCACCGCCATGACACTCAATCATTCTAACTTCTCTTCGTATCGAAGCTATTGTTCGAGGTACAACACATGCCGTGATGGTGCTGATGAGCCTATATCCTAGAATTTTGTGCTCTTAAGAAACTGTGAGTGTGACAAGGACAAAATATAGGACTTTCTTCGATATAACTGTGATTGTGCATTGATGCGCGATGTTTCAGAAAGTTTGTGTAGCGTTCTCATATTTTATCACTGAGAAAAAAGTGGGTGTTAAAACTGTAAGAATAGAACCATAGATGTATTTCGCCTTATTTCAATCATAAGACCTATCGTTGCTATAATCAGCGCGCTTGAATCTACACGAATTTCGATTGTCTCTATGGAATTTCGATTATTTCTATGGGAAATAAAGCGCGGGAATATATATCCAATCGGAAATTTTTTGAAACAATCGGGAATTTTTATAAGGGACGTGGAACCCAATGGTGTGATAAACACAACTGGTGTAAAGAACGTGTTGTTTGCTAGCACTTGTATTTGAAAATTTGGACCGTGTTTCGTATGGGAAAACCCTCGAGAGCGAGTGAGACGGGGAGCCTTTGTTTGGAACCAATTTTTTTCATGACGTCACACTAAACAGGTCTTTGCATCGGAAACATTTGAAATTCTGGGGGATCGGCAAATTGAAAGCCCCTCAATGAGCGTCTATGGAATCAAGGGATTTTTGAGGA
>VMOF01000135.1:0-12516 GCA_011764245.1 Trialeurodes vaporariorum
TACGGGCGGTCTAGCCCCCCCGTAAGAGTAAGTGCTCACCGGTACACTTCGGTTACCAACGGGCGGTCAAAATTAGGTCTGGTCCAATCAGAGACCTCTAAGTCATGCAAAAATAATCATAAGCGTGCTGCCAGAAAATAACAACAAATACCGTGCCATTTTGTACCGGTCACAATGGTGCGTTAATTGGCGATGCTTGATGTTGAGTGAGCTTTCGTGGTCGGAACGGATCGACTCACACATAATTTGGGCCCACGGTAAACTCAGCGGTCATATGCGTATTCCCATGGTTCACCAATCCTATATTATATTTGTAAGAATGAAGCTAAGTTCCGGGAGAACCGTTGCACCGTTCGGGAGGGGCCTGGTACCGATCGGTCGGGCTCGGCTCCAATGCTTCGGGAAAATTATAAGTTTTTCTGTGCGGGCCCTGCGTCCCTTTTTAAAATGCTAAAAACTTTTCTCTCAAAAAGTTGTGCGAGTGCGAAAAGGATGCGAATCAGTTCGTTTTGCAAGGGTGGGAGAGAGATGCGAGATTTTGTCGTCCTTTTTTAAATGCATACGTGCGGAAGAGCATACGATTTTGTACGCGTGAGAGCGAGAAACGTGATGCTCTGTAAATTTTTTTTTTTAAAATTGATCGAGCGATTTGACGTTACCGTGGCGATTGTGATCATATTTTTTTTGCGCGGAAGGACATATTCGGGTATAGAATCATTTTAATAGCGACTTCAATGAAGTACTTCATATGATATCGATGTATAGCTTCGACTTTTTATCACATGATTTTACGTAGATGTAAACAATAGGACAGTCACAGTGCTGCTAGATGTGTTGTAAAATATTCAGGCACTTGAAACTTAATGTAAAATGTGTATATTTTTTGTCAAATCTGGCAGCACTGTACACTGTACAGTGTACAGTCATCGATTGATGGCTCGGCGAGGTTGCTGTATAACTTCGCGAAGTAAAGCTTCGATACTTATCATATGTATTAAACGCAGATTTATAGAATAGTAAAATCAACTAGCTAGAGATGACTTTGTTGAGATCGGTACGTTGAATTGATATCTCGATTGTAACCCAGCAAATTTGGGCTAGGTATTGCGAGAATTTTTAAAGAAACCAAACTATTAGTGATGATAAGTTGAGACAGTGGTTATTCTTTTCTTATCAATAATATGCTCTAGAATATTACTGAGTAATGAAAATAATTGGTTTCCTGTTGAAAATGTGTTGTTTACTTCGAATGTATAAGTGATTCATCTAAGAATACTACCAACGGACCCAGAATATTGTTACACATTCGTCTGTTTCAAAGTTGGCGATTTGAGCTGTTTTCGTATTAGTTCGCATCTCGATGAGGTTATGATGTTTTTATAAGGTCTGTTTTTTCCAATTTAAAAAAAAAAATAATCGTTAGATTTCTTGGGTATTTTTGTAGTTTTTAATGATTCATTTGATTGTATACACCTGTTATTATTTAATCTGTGCAGTCAAAATGCGTCAAATTAAATGAGGGTTTTTTTCTTTTTCGAAATAGACTGATTTTATGATGACTTGGTGATGAGCGTTCTAAACAAAGACAAACTGTCTCTCTTGGTCTCACGTAACCCCCCTGTACTACTATCTCACTCTAATTTCAAAAAACTTATGGAGAGACATCTTTTGAGCATTTTCTTTGTTGGAGAAATGAGTTCCTCGAGGCATTTTCATGAGATTTATTTGATAATAATAAGTCGTAAAACAAGGCCCTGTCCACGAATTTGGAACTAGAAAGAGATGTGTATACATGGGGGCCACGAGAGAGTGAATGAGATAGTTTGGAACGCTATGCGAGTTTTGCCACAAACGATTGTGACTGATGAGTGCATTGTTGTAATTGTTGCGTAACCGCTGATTTCACTCTAAAAATCTATAGTAAAATTTAGATGCCCCTAGATGCCGGAGCTGTGTATAATGGACCCGTAGTACGCTAAAATCGGCTGCGAGCAGCTGTTCACGGAGGGCGTACAAACTTATAGGCTTCTTAAAGTGTTCTAAAAAAACTCTCAAAGATAGAAATTTCATCATTTTGGGGGGAAACATAGTAAGGGCACAGGACCAAATTTTTCACGTCTTCTACGAGAATTTTTCAGTTTCATCGGGGGGGGGGGGGGGGGGTACTATGTATGCCCCTCAAATGATGCCTCTGTTTTTTAAGCCTTTGGTGTACATAAGAAGATACCAATTTAGAATTTCAGGAATAATGGTCTAATTTTTTAGATTTTGTTCTTCGGAGCAAGATTAAGTGGGTGCATAGCAAACGGGGTTAGTAGGGGGTGGTTGAATGGGTTGAGGGAGGAACGAGGGGAAGAGAGGGTTTCGTGAACATTACCGAAAATGTATTCAAAGACGTTGAAGTATTCTGTTTCTAAAACCAGGAAGCTAAGATACTGAGTAAATGGAGTAAAAAAGGGTAAAACCTGCTAAAACCCACGTATTTTATTAAAATACAGGGTGTGTAACAATCAAGGGCGAATATTTTCTAAAAACTTCGATTTTCTAAAAACGCTCAAACACGTGTTCGCTTATTAGGAGGGGGCATCTTTTGGAGGGGAGGTTCACCTTCGGAACCCCCCAGGGGAGGGGGGCCGGGTGGGGGGCACCACCTCCCCTCCCCCCAAAAGATGTTCTCATCCAAATAAGCGAACACTTGCTTGAGCGTTTTTCGAAAATCGAAGCCGTTTCCGAAATATTCGCCCTTGATCCTTTTTTGTTGCACACTCTGTATACGGGTCCAATGGACCCGGCTTATTAGTCGTTAGCCTAGAAAAAGAGATTCGGGTATCTGAGGCTTAATATTTCATTAGTCATTTGAGGCAAAAACGCTCCAGTTTTTAAATACAAACCCAAAAAGATGACATCAAAAATTTTACATGCACAGATTTCCGTATATAATATGGCGAGACACAAAGGTAACATTGTTGACGAAAACTGACAAACTAGACAAGATGCAATCAGAATTCCCTCCAATTACTTGCAGGAAAGAAAAAATAAAATAAGGAAACCATACGGAACCAACCGAAAACGGAACCCACAGGAAGAAAACAAAAAAAAAAAAACAAAAACAAAAAAAAAATGAAAAAATGGAAAGCCCTTTAAGATTTTCAAAAAACCCTTAAAAAGGCATGAATAAATAAACATTAAAAAAAAACAAAAATAATATTTTCTTTAATAACGATCCTAAGGGGTAGGCAAAAGTGCTCGAGTCTAAAAATAAGACAAGGAAATGATATCGAAACGCAAACTCTTAACTCGAAACAAAAATCACTCTTGGCCGCGAAGCGGCCACCGGCCTCTAGTCTTCCATATATTTCCTTTTTTTCTTTATCAAAAAACCAATATTAATGCATCTTGAGATTTTTTGTTTGTTTTTTGTTTGTGTGTTTTTAAATTAATAATGCACAGGGGAAAAATATCCTGTTGCCGTAACCGGACGTCTGTTTAATACTTACTAAACCGGAATTCCTGTCGTCTTAACAATAATTCCTGTTATTTCAACAGGAATCCCCGTTACTTCAACAGGAATTCCGGTTAAAGAACAGGTACTTCCATTGAAACAATAGCAATTCCTGTTGTTTTAACAGGAATTACGGTTAAGTGTGTTTTAAACAGACGTCCGGTTGAATATTGACCGGATTTTTTTTTTCAGCGGAGTTTTGGGGTCATTTTTTAAACCCATCAATCTAGTGGGTCATTTTCCGGATGAAGTACAATAATTGATCGGTTCATATGACACAATTTGACCAATATTATTTGTAAATAGCTGAGTAGCAAAATATACTTTCGTTTTCGGTGTGTGTTTTTTCCGGGGGGGGGGGGCGAAAAAAAACTCAACAATTTATCATATAATGTTTCGCTCCTTCGTATTTTTCTCCATTCATATTGAATTAGTTTCCCTTTTCTCTTCCTCTTAAGGTACGGTTGTATGCAGTGGCGTCGCGTGCAATTTGGCAACAATGTATTCCATCCATTTAAACTCATGTAAAAGATCGAATTCAGGGGGTGCACAGTGCACAAGGAAAATTCGATATATTCAATGAGTTTAAATGAAGCAGTTGCATTGTTGCCAGGTGGAACGCAACGCCACTGGTTGTAGGAAGATACCGTTACAGTTGCTTCACCAAAACTTCAGAGCAAGACCTAGTTTCAAGCGTCATTCAGACGATACGACGTGGATCACGGAAACCACCGAGTACCTGAAAAACTCTTGAAAGATCTCATCCGTTTATCCCGGGGCCTGAACCTGGCGTGAAGCCACGTTCCAGGAAGAAATAACAATATTTGAAATGAATTTAATTCCGTTGTGTGGCTGCTACGAACGGGCGAACGATTCCCCGGGACCCAGGACAGGACCTGCGCGAACCCCAGTCGGGCAGTCGCGGGTCGCTTTGGCCGCAGTGTGATTGTGCAAATGGTTTCTATGGGTACACCCTGCTGATACTGACACTTTCTTGGAATACGTAATTCTGGACGAAAATTATGACCAACCTCACCTGAATAACTGTTTGATTAGGCAGCCAAGGAGTGTTCATTGGGGGGCTCCCTCTTTCTTTAATGGCTCCCCCTCTTTGCATGACCATACCTCACGCAAACAGGAAAGAAGTGTCTCCTTTACAATTGAGCATGAAAACACCTTGTATATTTAAACTATTATTTCGAGCGCGATTTCAATATTTTTGAAATATGTTTTTATTACGTTTGCTCATGCTTCTCTCCCGGGGGATGCAATCGCGTGAAAGCATACGGCGCGGCGATGTCCATGGTTGTCAAACTTTTTGATCTGAAATTTTTTCAATGGGGGTCTTGCAAACTTTTGCTAAAGGGGATTGAAGAGTTGATTCTTGCATAAAAACCCGTGTAATTTACGATGAGTACACTAAAAAATCACGAAAATCACTCTTAGAATCGAGTTTAATGGTGGTTCAACGCAGGTATCATGGGAGATTTTCATATAAATTTTAGACATCTCTGTGTTTCCGTAGAGTAAGTGACATAGTCTCTTATGATACCTGCGTTGAACCGCCATTACGAACTTGTCATTAGATCAATTTTATGTGAGTGAATTACGGAATTTTAGACTTTCTCAGAGTGGTTTTCGTGATTTTCGCGGGTTTTTTTACATCAGATTCGACTATTTATTTTCTCACAGCAAAAGTTTGCAATCGGAGCACGGAAAAAAATGAAATGAAAAAAAAAAAGCAATTTAGTTTTGTAGAATCAGTAAAATCAAGTAAATGATAACTTTAATAGTTATTTTTGGTCAAACCTGCTAAATTTATCACTAATTTTACTACTTGAATTGTAAGTTTTGCTCAAGTATATATTATGAATTTTCCAAATTTTGGGTTGTAAATTTTTCTGTTTGAATTGTAAACTCTACAATCCAAAACATTGTGACTTGCGCAATTTGCGTGGCTATCATGGGGTAACAGCTATACTAATTGCAAGAGTCAGAATGTTTTGGATTGTAAAAGTTACAATCCCAAAAAGTAAAATTAATAAAACTTATGCAAAATTCCAAATCTGAAACTTAAAATTATATGTATTTGAAGTGAATTTTACCAAAAATGAATGGTGCAATCAGCATTTGGTTCAATATACTGATTTCACAAATCTATTTTTTTCCCGTGAATGTTTATGCAACATTTCCGCTGGGGATGAGTGAGGCTTCAGCTTTATATAAATAGCAGCTGGAAAAACGGAGGTGACACTGCACACAAGTCTAAAATTCATTCGTAAATTTATTAAAAGCTTTTAGAAAGTGAATCGGTAATGGTGAGTATTGCGAGTACCTGTGGGACCATAATGGTAGTCATGTGTATATCCGATTTGCCATTTTCTTTATGCAAGCAAATGAAATTTAGTTGTGAATAATTCTGCAGCGGCTATAATTACTCCTATATCCTTTATATACTTTATTACTCCTATATACTATATTCCTTATACTTAACTCAATGAGCATATTTAAATAAAACGATAGATTAGAAAATACTACCTCAAAGGACGCCTCGCCTCAACGGAAAAAAATAGGTTAAATTTACAATCTGGATGGAATACGAGGGGTGTTCAATAAATAAGGCGCTTTTGTCTATAAAACGAGAACGAATCAACGAAAAATAACGAACGAGGTGGCAAATGAAAGCAAATTTAATACTCTTTCAACTTACAAACTTATATTTTGTCTAGTCACCGTTTACAGTGACGCATGTCTGCAGACGTTAAATCCATTTTTGCATTCCGTTGAAAAAAAAAAACCTGGGGTTGTGATCTGATCTACGAGTATTTGACAACCCCACATCTCCGAACTCGAAAAACGGAGATACTGTAAGTAAACGTCTCAAACAGCCGATCAAGCTTTACCTAAAGGTTGATGCCATCTAAAAGTTTCATCAGTATCAGGTCAGTACCGTAGTTGCGACATCATGAGTGAAAAATTTAAAAAAAATTTAATCAGCTCAAAAAATCAAGTCGACCATTTTTTGGGATGCAAACGGGGTCATTCTCAAGGAATATCTGGAAAAGGGCATACTGTCAACTCTCCAAGATACTGCGATACTATGCGAAATCTGAAAACTCGCATCCGAAGAATTCGAAACCCGGGCAGGACAGCTTTCCTGTTGCATCTGACAATGCAAGACCACATTGGAGTGCAGAAACAAAAAAGACGCTGGATCGGCTGAAGTTTCAAGTGGTGCCCCCCCCTTCACCCTACAGTCCAGACTTAGCTCCGAGTGATTGTTGGCTTTCCCCAAAGCTCTAGGAAGCCTTGAAGGGTAAACAGTTTAGCTCTGATGATGTTGTGCAGACCCCTGTGAGCGAATGGATCAGATCACAACCGCAGGATTTTTTTTTTTTTTTTTTTTTTTTTTTTTTTTTTTTTTTTTTCAATGGAATGCAAAAATGGATTCAACGTTTGCAGAAATGCGTCACTGTGAACGGTGACTATGACAAAATATAAGTTTGTACGTTGAAAGAGTATTAAATTTGCTTTCTGATTCGTTCTCGTTTTATAGACAAAAGCGCCTTATTTATTGAACACCCCTCGTAGAATGGTACAAGCATAAAATGATGCTAAAATTCAAAAGAGTTATAAATTGGTTATTCAATATTTTTGGGGAATATTAACCACTACAATATGTTCAGTGACGTCGCGTGCCGTCTGGCAACAATGCAACTGCTCCATTTAAGCTCATTAAATATATCGAATTTTCCTTGTGGACTGTGCACCTCCTGATTCTATCTTTTACATCAGTTTAAATGGATAGAATACATTGTTGCCAAATTGCACGCGACGCCACTGAGTATGTTTGAAAAATATCATTCCAAAAAAAACATCGAAGTGATCAATAATACACTGACTAATTTAATGATCCCCTCCCCCCCCCAACCAAAAATAACAATTTTACCGGAAGCATACTTACATACCAGTACACGCATTAGTTTCTCGGAAGTTGTAATAGAGTGGCATGGACATTCAGTGGCAGTGAAGTATGTGCAATCGATCGGGCAGCATTGCGCATGAGTTCCATTCAATCCTATGAAAAGTGTTGAAATTTTAGCTGTGCAGCGACAACATTCGCATTCGACCTTTTCAATGGTTTTTAATGAACAGTCATCTCATATCGGAAATCAGTATGTTAATACATTAATATATACCTCGAATTAATCTTATAACGACGTCATCCTCGAAAGAAAAGGGAGGAGAGGCATAGTTTCAGGTTATTGTTATTGTTATTGTTTTTTTGTTTTTTTTTTTTATTTATTTTTTTTTTTATTTTTTTTTTATTTTTCTCTTTCAAGTTGATCTGACAACACTACAATTCAAGGAGCGGGATCGAATACAGGATCTGAATGTATTTATTTATTTAGGATCGAGCATTTCCATCCTCTAATTCATTTTCTCGCGCACGGTCACAATGGTCAATGGTTACTGCTTGATGTCCCCGTACGTTTCAGCTCCTGAAAATTGGATGTTCATGCAAATTTCTCGACATTGTAGTATATTGAGGAAGAAGTTAGTAAATATGTCCTCTTTCAATTCAAGGAGTATCTTTACTTTCTTATCACGCATCCCCCTTTTTTAAGGATCAAGGAACCGTGGTGTGTAAGCTACACTATCCTGTAAAAAAAAAAAAAAAAAAAAAAAAAAAAAAAAAAAAAAAAAAGTACGCATGATTTGTTTGAAGCGATTTATTTTTTCATTTCAACTTCAATGCGAGATGTGAGATTCATAACGCAACCTTCCGCATATGTACTATGGCTTTCAAAAGAAAGTATTCTGATAGAAATATCCATCATTCCATTTATGCACCAATTTGCGATTTTTTAACGATTTTCAGGTACTTCAGAGTCTCACAGTATTGTCACTTGTTATACACTCTGCCTCGAAAATTTAAAACGATGGAAAACAGAAGAAAAATTATTCATCAAGAGCAATTTCGATGAGGAGACTTTCTTTTGAAAGGCATAGTACCACAAGAGTACAGGCAAAGCAACGGTACACCAGTGCTGCTTCCTTGAGTATAATACATGATACTTTTTAATTCACCAATGATTCCACCGATTGAGAACAGATTACACATTTCAGTTCGGTGTATGACTGTACTGCACGAAAAACCTTTAATCCGTAATCTTTTATCAACCGGTGGAGTCACCGATGACTTTAAAAAACTTATAGATATTTTCATAGATAATGAAACAGTGATTGCACCGATTAAAAAAAGATTACAGATCAGAGTGTTTTCCCGTCCAGTACAGTCATACATTGAACTGAACTGTGTTATCTGTTCTCAATTGGTGAAATCATCGGTGTATTGAAAAGTACCATTGGTTGTAGGCAAAACGGCAGGTCTGCATTTAGTAAGAACCAAGCACTTAGCATTTTATGAATATAAATATACTGTGCAAGGATATTGAGGTGTTAAAAAGAGATATTTTGTTTTTTGTTTTTTGTTTTTTTGTTTTTTTTTTTTAAATAAAAATTAACCAGTCAGAGCCTCTAGTTCTCTCAGCGAAATCTCATCAGTTACGAGTACAAAACCTTCGGTTAGATCCCTTAAAGTCTTTTGCGAGGTTATATTTTTCCATCAAAGGTTTCGTCAGCGCAACCAGAAAGTTTTTTCCCGTTATGTCTTTGAAGAAGAAGCCCTAAGGCATAATGAAACTGAAGTGCTGCCGTCGTGTGCAACACAGTTCTTCCCTATGCGATAATGCGAGGATTCAGGTGAATTTAGGTCTAGGATCGGGGTCAGTGACTCTTCCGAAACCAACCGAATGCATATTATAAATATTCATTCGAAAGAAAAAACGGTAGAACCAAAGATGAGCGCGAGTAGCATTGAAGGAGACGAGGAACGGTCTAGACTTGAAGAACGTCTATAATAGGAGAAGATTCACTCCAGTTAAGCAGCTTCGTTCAGCGCAGCTCGGATATTATTAAAATGTAAATTTCTTTTAGGTGCTGGCGTTTTTCTTTCTTTTTTTTTCTTACCAGAAAATACAAAATATATGGGTACTAACGTAGCAGCCACGCATTCAGTGGCGAGGAATGACATTTGGCAACAATGAATTTTCTTCATTTATAGTCACCAAAAAAGTCGAATACTTAAGTCATCGGCGATGACCAGGCATTTCGACCTGTCTAATGTGTTTAAATGGGAAAAAGAAACTTTGCCAAATCGCACTCCTCGCCATTACACGCCTTAAGACGAAGGATTTTCACATCCGGCAAAAAATTGTGATTTGGACGTTGATTTTTTTTTTTTCCTCGCTGATCACATTTTTAATGTCAAAAGAAGGCATTTAAGATCAATTCTAGGCTTTTTTAAGAATCCCTTAGAATGTCCTCCGGACGTTTTGCCTGAGGACGTTGGACAACAGTGGCGTAGCGTGCAATTTGAGTACATTCTGATGTATACAGGGTGTCAATTAAAAAAGGAGCCAGGCTTAATATCTCGAAAACGGCTCCGAATTTCGAAAAACGCTGAAACACGTGTTCGATTATTTTGAGGGGGACATCTTTTGAGGGGGCCCCCAGGGGAGTCAAGTCCCATATTTCAAATGGGGACCCCCATTTTTTATTTGTTAATCGGAAAGAAGGTAAAATTCTAAGACTTTTGGCGCAAACTGAAAGTCGATATCGTTTTTCGTGTTCGATATATCGAAGGTCAAAGTTCGATATGGACCCATCTTCAGAAATTCGTAACTTTCCTTTAAATAGTCCAAATTTCAAAAAATTCGGGTCTAAAATGCTCTACAGAGCAAGCACTTTTCAGAAAAAAATTCAATTTTAACAGAAATTTGTTTTAAAGCCCCCAAACATTTTTAATGTTTTTGGCCCCCACGGGGGGCTATCAGAAAAATTCCGAGAGACGACCCCTATCGAGTGATACATCAATCGAAAAGGCGTAACAAACTGAGCATTTTGGCGCAAACCAGAGGTCCATATCGTTTTTCATATTCGAGATATCGAATGTCAAACGTCGATTTACAGATTCGATATCTCGAATATGAAAACGATATGGACCTCCGGTTTGCGCCAAAATGCTCAGTTTGTTACGCCTTTTCGATTGATGTATCACTCGATAGGGGTCGTCTCTCGGAATTTTTCTGAAAGCCCCCCGTGGGGCCAAAAACGTTAAAAATGTTTGGGGGCTTTAAAACCCAATTTTGACTAATTTCTGTTAAAATTGAATTTTTTTCTGAAAAGTGCTTGCTCTGTAGAGCATTATAGACCCAAAGTTTTTGAAATTTGGATTATTTAAAGGAAAGTTACGAATTTCTGAAGATGGGTCCATATCGAACTTTGACCTTCGATATATCGAACACGAAAAACGATATCGACTTTTGGTTTGCGCCAAAAGTCTTAGAATTTTACCTTCTTTCCGATTACAAATAAAAAAGGGGGGTCCCTATTTGAAATATGGGACTTGCCCCCCCTGGGGCCTCCAGAGGGGGGCCCCAAAATTTGGGACCCCCTAAAAAGATGCCCCCCTCAAAATAGTCGAACACGTGTTTCAGCGTTTTTGAAATTCGGAGCCGTTTTCGAGATATTAAGCCTGGCCCCTTTTTTTAAATTGACACCCTGTATAAAAACCACCAAAATTTACGAATATCACACTTAGAAAGTCTAAAATTTAGTGATGAACTCACGAAACTGCTCAATCGGCAAGAATGTAAAGGCGGTTCAATGAAACTATCATGGGAGATTCCGTCTAATCTGTCACTTTTTCTACGGAAACACTGAGATACGTCTCAAATTTGATAGGAATCTATCTCCCATGATATACCTGCGTCAAACCGCCACTACGCCCGATTCCGAGAGTGAATTTTGTGATTTTTTCAGTGTGCTTATCGTCATTTTTACAGGTTTTTATGAAAGAGAATCTCCTTATGCAAGAAGACTCTTGATCAATGGGTCTGCTGCAAACTTTTACTACAGCGCTGTATAGAGTGATCAATATCAAGTAAAATCGCTTGAAAAGTCCATTGATGGCAGCAGAAAGTCATAAAATGCAACAACAAACTCACTAGAGGCATTTCAAATCCAAGATGGCAGTAACCTGTTTACAAGCACCATGAGCATCCAAGATGGCCAACCTCACAACATCGATCACAACTGCAATCACAACGCAAACAAACTCACAACCTCCGATGCTGTGAGGTTGTTAACGTTGGCCATCATGGATGTTCACAGTGCGTGCACACAGGTTGCTCGACATTTCACCGCCATCTTGTGAGTTTAATACTGCATTTTATGACTTTCTGATACCACCAATGGACTTTTCAAGTGATTTTTTTTAAGATTCAACTCTCTATTTCGCTGCACTATGGTTTGAGATCTATAAAAATTGGCCATAAATCAGGAAGAAATATTCATCAAAAATCAACGTTTTTGACCATTTTAAGCTTTAAATTAAAAATTTTTAAGACATTTCCAGGGTAAACTACTTGTTAAAAGTGTTTTCAGGGATTGAAGTTGACATTGAAAGTTTATAAATGATAAACTGGTGAGAAATATACTTCCTGATTTTTGGCCACTTTTTGACGATCTAAGACCAAAGTGCGCTGTAGCAAAAGTTCGCAATAGACCCATTCCCTATTGCAAAAGTTCGCAATAGCCCCATTTCGCGAGATTTTTTATATAATTTCACGCCAAAGTGGCAACCTTCATGCGACGCGGCAACGCAGCGAAAAGACGGAGCGACTCCTCGATCACTGCTCTCAGAATGAGGATAAGCAACACCTATTTATTTACGTGATTGCAGAAAATGCGGTTTGGTTTCATCTCCCGGACGAACGAACGGACGGACGGATTAACAAGACGATGACGGAAGAGTCACTTACCAATTAGCCACTCCAGAGGGCGTCGTCGTCCCATCGTCGCCTCAGTCACGCTGCGGCGGCGTCATACGTCATGCGTCATGCGTCATGTCAACCGACGACCCAGCGCAGCGCGGCGCGGGCGGCGCG
>VMOF01000136.1:0-12478 GCA_011764245.1 Trialeurodes vaporariorum
TCACGGTCTCTTATGGTAGTATCCCCGGGCATGACACTCAATCATTCTAACTTCTCTCCGTATCGAAGCTATTGTTCGAGGTACAACACATGCCGTGATGGTGCTGATGAGCCTATATCCTAGAATTTTGTGCTCTTAAGAAACTGATAACTGTGATTGTGCATCGATGCGCGATGTTTCAAAAAGTTTGTGATAGCGGGCTCATATTTTATCACTGAGAAAAAAGTGGCTGTTAAAACTGTAAGAATAGAACCATAGATGATTTCGCCTTATTTCAATCATGAGACCTATCGTTGCTGTAGTCAGCGCGCTTGAATCTACACGAATTCTGATTGTCTCTATGGAATTTCGATTATTTCTATGGGAAATAAAGCGTGGGAATATATATCCAATCGGAAATTTTTTTGAAACAATCGGAAATTTTTATAAGGGACGTGGAACCCAATGGTGTGATAAACACAACTTGTAAAGAACGTGTTGTTTACTAGCACTTGTATTTGAAAATTTGGACTGTGTTTCGTATGGGAAAACCCACGAGAGCGAGTGAGACGGAGCCTTTGTTTGGAACCAATTTTTTTCATGACGTCACACTAAACAGGTCTTTGCATCGGAAACATTTGAAATTCTGGGGGATCGGCAAATTGAAAGCCCCTCAATGAGCGTCGATGGAATCAAGGGTTTTTTGAGGACATTTTTGGCGTTTTGTTGAAAAATAGGTGTTTAAAATCCAGAACACAGGGAGCCAGAGGGGTAAAAGTCGCATTAATTGCTCTAAAAAGTGAGAGGGGCTGTCACGTGTCTTCCACCCCTGGACAGCTTCCTCGCTGCGGCTATGGAATTGACTCTGGAATAACTTATTTACCTATCCTAAAAAGTTCGTTGCGTGTACAAAATTTTTCACTGGAAGCTTCTTCAAATTTTGGAAACTATAGGTCCATATGGAACTTTGCTTTTCCAACACGAAAAATGATATCGACCGACGGCAACAGAAAAAAAAAAAGAAATAATATGACAATGCGTTATAGTGAATAATGGCATAGTTTTAACTGTAAACTTTCGATACTTTTCAAGAAAATAAATGGGGAGAGGGGGAATTAAAATCCACAAACCTCTTAAACCTCCACACCTACTAATCTATACCCCTAGAATGCTTGATGTGTAAAGGGCACTTGAAATGGTTAGTTCTGTATATTAAAGGATTATTGTTTCATGAATTCGCAAGTGTTCCATTTATGCATATTACGTATCTACATCGTGACAATCGCACTAAGTGCTGACAGCACCTAAAACGGAAAAAAAGATAAAAAAAACTGTTTATTATTTAGAATCACGGCTTTTCCGAATATGACACTTTTTGACTTCAAAAGAACGCAACCTCATGTTTAATCCCTGAACAAGCCGTTTAAAAGGTGGAGGGATTTAGAAATATCTATTGTCTATAGTTTATGTGGGTAAAAAAGATCGAGCCTTATCAAATAATTTTCTCTTTTCAGCTTTCAATGGGTTTGTTGCAAACTTTTGCTACAGTGCTATAGAGTTTTGATTCTGATGTAAAATTGTCTGAAAATTACATTGGCGGCATCAAATAGTCATAAAATCCACTAATAAACCCAAAAAAACGCATTATAAAGAAAGCCAAAATTGCAGTCGTAAAGCCGAACAATCTGTGCACGCGCACGACGAACATCAGAGATAGGTGACCCATTCTCCCCTTTTTCGTTAAGGGGGGGGGGGGGAGAGAAAATATCTCTACAGTCAAACTGTGATTTTAAAAATGTGCATGGTCAAGATGTTGTCTTTTGTGAAGGGGGCGGGGGGGGGAAGCAAAATATCAAGAACAGGGTGTTTCAAAACTTGAGTGCCAAACTTATGGAGTGTATTTTTGGGGTCAACATACATATATATAAGACTTTATTTTCCTACATGAGTATGTGCTGCAATTGTTTCTCTTCTGAGCTAGAGCCCTCCGAAGTTTTGAAAACAAAAAACAAAAAACAAACACAAAAAAACAACGCCTTTGACTCATCTCCTTATAGATACATCTGATCTAAATTTATTTTTTTCATAATTTCTCACCAAACAAGCTCAATTGGACAGCACTTGTCACAAAAGAACCGAGTGACATTTTTGATAAAATTGAGTTATTGATTGATAGAGCTAGCAATACTGAATCTCGAAGCAACAAGTGCTTCTTCTGTCAAACAACTATTTCCCGTCAAAATTCCAGGTAAAAGTGAGCTGGTGAGCCTCATTGATGTCATTGTCCATATGATGAAATAAAATGAGAACTTGGTTCCTTTGGCTGATTAGGTTAAACCTTAATCCGAGTCACGTAAGGAACCAACTCCGACTTGGTTCCTTTCAGTGGCGGCTCGTGCGATTTGGCAACCATGCTTTTTTACCATTTAAACCTATGCAAAAGTATCGATATCTTGGGGGTGCATTGCACCTCCTGAAGATCGATTGTTTTACATAGGTTTAAATGGAGGGATTCCACTGTTGCCACATTGCACGAGCCGCCACTGGTTCCTTTTATAGAATTGGGAACGGACTTAAGTCCGAATTAACGGATTTTAAAATAATCAACAGTGTAAACCAACTCTGCCGTTTGGTTTCTCTTAGAGTTTCGTTTTTCGTGATTATGCCAAAAAAAAAGAAGAAAGGAACCAAGTCACTTTAAACGCTAAAAATTAAGAACCTTTCCTACATAGTAAATTCCACTTTTCCGGTGTTGAAATGCAAAAACACAACACGGTAGTTGAATGAAATCAAAACGTAAGTAATTCCAAGTTTTTTGTTTAAATGCTAGCTCTTCAACTTTGGACTCAATTTTCTCGAGATCAGCTCCACGTTGAATGCTGTCTAATTATTATCATTGCTAGCAAAAGCATTAAAGCTGTTCAGACTTTAGTGGCACGCTTTTCCAACACCTGCGTGTTGGAATTTTCCCTGCTTGTTTTTTTTTTTTAAACACTCTGTATATTGTGTAAGAACCTAGGCGTCTCTTACGCATACTCTAACAGATTGCTTACCTTCCAATGAGCAAAAATAAACAAGGCTATCAATTGAGAACCCTAAGGAGGTCCGTGGTCAGAAAAAGTTTGAGAACAGCTGCACTAACAATAAGAAGAGTACCGCATTTCTCAATTTAGAAAATTCCACGTATTGCCCTCTCCTTAACTAAACGCTCTAGGGTCTTGAAAATTATAGCTTTGGAAGCATGTCGGCTGAGAACTTCAACATCTGATTCAGATGAAGGAGGGAGTGAACGCAGGAGACGTTAATAGAGCTTTCAGAATGCAGAAAAGAAAGCAACGTTCCTAAGCTATTGAATGGAAACAAAGCTGTCTTTAAGAGAATGCCCAGGATTTCCAATTGTTTCACTTCCGCGCGTCAACCAAAATATAATAATCGAGTTGCCAACAATATCTTGGGGTATTTTTTTCAACAGAAAATGCCCGCGCTGGTGTTTCCGTTGGTGGGTTGTTACTTCGCCTATTCTTGACCTATAAAAATAACTGATTTGGCGATGTTTTTGCGTCCATTTGCTCAACATACCGCCACGGTCTTTCACCGAAATGGGAAGGTTGCAAACTTTTGCTACATGCGATTAAAGGGCCAATTCAGGGATAAAAACCTGCAAGAGGAACGATGGTAGCACTAAAAACTTAAATTTGTTGGCGTCCAAACCCAAAAACCGTTAAAACACGAATAAGCTGGTTAAAACTAGTTTTGACTGAGTGCGTTCGTGAAAGCCCGAAATGACTTACACTTTGTTTCATTTCGGATTTTCACGGACAATTTCAGTCAGAACTAGTTTTAACAACGGACCATCGGTAAAACCCAAAAGTGGAATTAATCTACATCGGGTTTTACCAGAATGTTAGTCGAAACTAGTTTTAACGGCAAGTCGGAAACTGACGATTTATCAGTATGCGGCATGCGCTGGCAAATGCGGAAGGTAGGAAAGACTACCGGACTGGAGGGTCTGAAGAAGATCACCTGTTATAACTGATTGTTTATTTCGTGCACATAACCCGGTCAGTAGGCTGCGTTTGAGTCGCACCCCGTAACGGTTCGCCGCGTCTTGTTTAGTTCTTGTAACACTCCTGGTGCACCTGTTTTCACTGTTGTAAACCGTTTAACCAAAATGAGTGAAAGAAGTGCTTTATTCTTGCAAAAAGTGACCACGTTTTCCGAAAAGGAGAAAGAATCCCACTTTACTTTCTTACCGCGTGATAAGTGTGTGGACCTAATTCGTGTCTCAACTAAAGCCAAGGAAACCGTGAAAAAAGCAGTGCACAGTACCGGCGGTGGAAAAGGTTTGATCTTATACATTTCAGCGGGGTTACGAAGGTGATTTCTAAAAAAGGTGATGATGTTCGCGTAGTTGTGCCCGCCAAGGAACTTTTTTCAGTAATCGAAATTGTCCACATTGCCACCGGTCATGGTGCTCACGACTGACTCCGTGTTGAAACGGGTAAGAAATATTCTAATATCACAGTACCGATGATAAACATTTTTTTTATAAGTTTGTGTGAGGCGTGCGCTGCGAAAAAAAACCAAGAGGAGGAGGAAGAGGAGGCTGGTTTCGGAGCCGATTTTGCATTCCCACTTCGACAGCAGATGTCAGGTTGATCTCATAGATATGCAATCTCAACCTGATGATTCTAAAAAATTCACTATGGTATATCAGGATCATCAGGATCATCTAACAAAATTTGTTCAGCCACGAGCTTTAGAACGGAAAACCGCAGATGAGGTTGATTGGCACGTTAGGGATATTTTTTCTATTTTTGGGGCCCCCTGCATCTTATAGAGTGACAACGGGCGAGAATTTGTCAACAGTGTAATAAAAAGCATAGAAGAAACTTGGCCGGAACGTTTGTTCGTAAATGGAAAACCACGCCACAGTCAAAAGCCAAGGGTCGGTGGAGCGTGTGAATCAGGACATTGAAAATATGATCAAACGTGGTTAAAGGACAACTAAATCACCAAAATGGACGGGAGGTACTACCTTCTGTGCAATTTATGAAAAACAGAGCGTGGCATTCCGAAACTCATGAAAACTCATACTCATTAACTCGTTTAAACTCATAAAATACTTTTATACTTGCGACTGTAATGGCGGCGTTGTACATTAATCATGGGAGATTCTTATCTTGGTTTTGTCACTCTTCCTATGCCGAGAGTTGGCTAGACAGTGGCGGACTGGGGCAAAAAGGCCCGGGGTGCTGGGGCCCGGGATTTGGAGAAAGGGGCCCGAACTATGTACTGTTCCAGAGAGGAGGGGAATGGACATGGAGGGGCCCGGGGTGCTTCAGCATCCCGGCACCCCGGCCCAGTCCGCCCCTGGCTAGAGAATCCCTTGAGATTTTCCCTGTTCCATTTTCCAAAGTAGCTAATGATCCACTTTGGAACAATGCCCCTAAAACACACATGCGTTTTAGTCGTCCGCTCGTTAATCCTAACTAAACCAACGCTCGTTAATCCTAACTAAACCAACGCTCGTTAATCCTAACTAAACCAACACAGTTTATTGGCTACATATTGATGGAGAGTGACAGTACTTTCGGATAGGAATCTCCAATGAGCTATAACTTTAGAGTGGCAGCGGGCTGGTCCACCTTGTGCCACACAGGGTAGAAGGAATCCCGGGAAAAAGCGGCATTTGGACGGCAGATTCCGAGTTTTGAGGTTAAATTTTGTAGGTCGTTCGGAATTTGGCGGGAATTTGGACGGCAGATTCGTAGGTCGTTTCCGGCGATGCCCGAGTTTGTTTACGAAACGACCGGAAACAACCTACAAAACTTAACCTCAAAATCGATTTTTACGGCAAGATGGCGGCGCCCTAGGTGACAACAATGAACCAGCGGAACGTTCCTTGATGTTCCACTCTAAAGTTATAGCTCATTGGGAATCTCTCACGTTCGGTGCGCAACAAGGCCATTACGATCACGAATTTGAAAGCATTTTATGAGTTTAGGAGTTTATCTCGTGGAATTTTACTGCCACTATTTTTATTTCCGTAGATTTTTACATCTTAATCGACCGTTGATTCCCTTGAATTACCTCTAGCGAAAAAGTTTGCAACTACCCCAATCTGAACGCATATCTTTTTTGTACGAATTCGGCCTCGTGTTTAATGAGGTCCTTAAGTAAATGCAGTTGATTCAGTGATAGGATAGATCTTTGCCGTCGTCGCGATTATAAAGGACGACTTTTTATAAGCTGCGGGTGAAGATCTAATGGCGTCTTAAAATCTTTCAATGCCCGACCCCTGTTTAAAAGTCCACAAGTCCCGATGATAGATGATTGTACTAATATACTTACCAATTACCAATAATAAGTCAATCAAAACTTTAAGCCGTTTCTTCATAAATAAGACATCAAAAATGTGTAGAGTAACTCAAACTAGTTAATTTTACAGCGAAAATACACAAACAGTAAACAGAAGATTTTAGGACTTTTCGTTCCTTTGTTTTTGTTCGATGATGGTTGATCCTCGACAGTTCGTCCAATCAAATCACTACTTATTAAGTCAAATTCTTCTTTTCTGCATTTCCGTGAGTTTTTAGACCAAAATTTAATAGGTCCAGTTTTTGTCTTACTCGGGTACACTTTTAGTTCAAATTTCTTACGTCCCCTAAAAATATGTTCGTTCCATCCAATGCTAATTCGCAAGTATAATTAAAAGAGGAAAAATAAAAATACAACCAAAACAACTGCATGGCGAGTGATAGTTCGCTGAAAATAAGCGATCAATGAGAATCGCGTCATTTAGCATAACCGGTCACGCCTTCCATCCATACATCCATAGAAACAGTCGTGCGCACATTAGCCAGTGTTACCAGATTGGGGTGAAAAAGCCGTACGTTTTACATTGATTTAAATCAATGGGTCTGTTGCAAACTTTTGCTACAGCGCTATAGAGTGTGCAATCTAATGCAAAATCGCCTGAAAAGTCCAATGATGGCATCAGAAAGCAATGAAATGCAACAATAAACTCACAAAATGCGTTTAACGAAATCCAAGATGGCGGCAAAATATCGAGCAATCTGTATGCATGCACCACGAACATTCAAGGATAGCCAACCTCACAGTATCCATCACAACCAATCACAACGTAAATAAACACATAACCTCTACCTGCAGTGAGGTTGTCAAAATTGGCAATCCTTGGATGATCACGGTGCATACATTCAGATTCCTCGATATTTTGCCGCCATCTTGGATTTCGATAAACGCCTCTTGTGAGTTTAATATTGTATTTATTGACTTTATGATGCTACCAATGGACTTTTCAGGCGATTTTACTTTGGAGTAAACACTTTTTATCGCTGTAGCTAAAGTTTGCAACAGACCCATTACAAACTAAATGGCCAAAAAAACATCACAGACAAATAAGGATTAAAATGGGAACTAGGCCAACAATAAATAAAATCTTCC
Source organism: Trialeurodes vaporariorum (assembly GCA_011764245.1). Taxonomy (NCBI): domain Eukaryota; kingdom Metazoa; phylum Arthropoda; class Insecta; order Hemiptera; family Aleyrodidae; genus Trialeurodes; species Trialeurodes vaporariorum. The sequence goes on from VMOF01000136.1 coordinate 7,450, forward strand.
GAGACGTTTCGGCAACTACCATATGCAACTTCGTATGCAACTACCGGGCAGACGTGGAAAAGTTGAGTGTTGCATACCTCCAGTTTTTCCAAACGTTAACTACTGATTGAGGCTCTATCTGCTTTTTGTTGGTCTGTTTTGTTTATGTAACCGATCTTGCGGTATTTTGTTAATCAGGGACCAATAATGTTAGGTCCCGAGCGTAACTTACGCACGGTCACGTGACCGTGCGTAAGCGCTCTGATTGGTCGAAACCGCACGCAAGATGCACGCAATTCAATGCTCGGGACCGAACATTATTTGGTCCCAGTCCCTCTTCCAACTTTGTGGAGCGTGCTTCTCGTTCTTATTTTATTTTTATTTTTCCGATTGATAATGGTGCTGTGAGTGCACCGAAACGTCTCGGAAGGTTTTATTTATTGTTGGCCTAGTTTCCATTTTAATCCTTATTTGTCTGTATTGATTTAAATATGGGGACTATACGACTTTTAACCCTCGATCTGGTAACACTGAATCAGCACACTGTGCAGTAGCGCAACAAGAAATTCTTTATCCCTCTCGGATCCTTCCTTCTTCATTGAAACATACATGATAGACAAAGCTAGGTACAACGACTTCCAAAAGAAAGTATCCTCATAGACAGTTTCACTCTCCCATTTCTCGACCAGTTTTTAACATTTTTGCACTTTTCAGGTATTTCAGAGTCTAACAGCATTGCCACTTATAAGTAAACCTCAAACAATCTAGAACGCTTTGGAAAAAAATGGGCAAAATAATCAAGGACCGCTTCGATGAGAGGACCTTCTTTTGAAGGTCATAGTACAGTCTTCAAATCCTATTGCTATTCACCGTTTAAGTGGAAACGGAAAATGAGAAATACAGAAGACATTTTGGATGCGCCACTGTTAATGCGAGCCGTGCTTAACTCATTCAGCGCTCTTAGAACACCGAAGTGGAGCAGCAAAATTAGACACAATTTTTAGGTTGTTTCTTCCCCATTGATGTTCTGCATGACACGGAATCAGTGCCCTCTCTTCGGATTCGAATGAAACGAGAGAATCAAATTAAATACGTTCACTGAAATTGAACTTTAACACGCTTTAATTTTACCAGCAAACCAACGTTAGAAGAACGAACGTATTTTTGGGGACAAAAAATTTCATTTACATTGCAGGACTAGAGGGAATAATTTGGACCTAATAAAATTTGGACTAAAAACTCATGGACGTTATACATATGATCAAGGACAAAAAGAAGGATTGGAATATTTGATTTACATTGCAGAACATTGATTGAGGTTTACTAGAAAGAAATATCTGGATTAAACTCATGGACGTTATAGTCAAGGACAAAAAAAGAAGGATTGAAATATTTTTTTCTGAGGACGAAAATTAGTTGGACGAATATTCAAGAGATAAAGGTCACTTACGGAAAAAAAAGAGAGGACAAAAATAGTGGACGAGAAAAAGAGGACGTTAAGTCCAAAAAACCAATCGTAAGGCTAAAATGAGTATTCAGGTAATTGGCAAAAAAAAGGGGGGAAAGCCCAACGAACTAGCGACTGAACAGAAATATATACATCGAATTAAAAGAAGATTTCTCACCTTTATTTTTGACTTAAATTGAGCTTTGTCTCGATGATGGTAGGCGTTCCCCGGAGAAACTCTCCACCAAAGAGACCATGCAATGGCGGAATACGTGTACGCTAATCCAATTAAAGGTATAAAGAACGTAAAGGTAAAAATGAACACAGTGTATACTTGACTACTAACTTCAGAGTCCCACCACTCGGCACATTCATAGTAAGTCCTTGAACAAAAAGAAAAATACTCCGTTTAAGAATCATTAATCAGGGATGGACCGTTAGATTGGTCAAGGAGTCTCACCCTTTCTACTGCAATTCATTTACTATGAAACACTGTACCTTTATGAACCAAATGTAACCAATGAGGATTTAAAGACGTAGAAAAAGTCGGGGGTAGAGTTTCTAAAAGTAGAGAGTAAACCTTTGAGAGCCCAAGCTATTTGACTAACAACGAATGATACAGTGACGGTTCGTGCAATGTGGCTACAACGGATACTCTCCCATACCCATACCCCATACCTACGTAAAAAAATCAATCTTCAGGGATTCATGGAGACCCTGACTTTTGAATCCATTCTTTTTTTCACATAGGTTCAAAATTTCACGTATAAAATAAGCATCTAAGCCAATCAGATTCCTGGATTTTAAATTTTCCCAATCGTCACTAAAACAGTCTAACCATGCCGGTAATAAACGCTGAAAATTTGCCTTAAAAACAGGGTGTATACCAGACCACCCGGATAGGGCATTTTTCTCGACAACTACTGAACCAAATGATTTGAAACAAAAAAGTGAGATAGGGAATTGACCCCGAATTTTCCGTTTTTCATAATTCAAAAGCCCCCGATAGCCCTTTGGGGGTTTTTCGGGGGGGGGGGAGGGGACTCACACACATTTTTCAAGTTTTCTCAAAAAAATCTCCTATAAAGGTATCAAAAAAAGTTCATATTCGTAAATATAAGACAATGGGTCTGTTGCAAACTTTTGCTACAACAATTAAAGTGTTTAATCTAATGTAAAATCGCCTGAAAAGTCCATTGATGGCATCAGAAAGTCATAAAATGCAATACGAAACTCACAAGAGGCGTTTAATGAAATCCAAGATGGCGGAGAAATATCGAGCAATCTGTATGCAACCACCGTGAAAATCCAAGGATGGCCAACTTTGACAACCTCACTGGAGGTAGAGGTTATGTGTTTGTGTTTGTGATTGGTTCTAATCGATATTGTGAGGTTGGCTATCCTTGTATGTTCGTGGGGCATGCATACAGATTGCTCGATATTTCTCCGCCATCTTGGATTTCATTAAACGCCTCTTGTGAGTTTCTTATTGCATTTTATGACCTTCTGATGCCACCAATGGACTTTTCAGGCGATCTTACATTAGATTAAACACTCTTAATCGTTGTAGCAAAAGTTTGCAACAGACCCATTGGCGACATTTTTGTTCCTACAATTTTTTTCCAAAAACCCCTAACTTTTTGAGTTATTGGGGTTTTTTGGAATTTTTTTGAATAGGCCCTTGCGACCACCCTGTTCACAATTTCTCAAAAATTATTACAGGTTCTGAAAGAACAAAACAAGACCTTTTTTATACCTTTATAGGAGACTTTTTCGATAAAACTTGAAAAATGTGTGTGAGCCCCACCAAAAACCCCCCAAGGGATATCGGGGGCTTATGAAATCAAAAACGGAAAATTTGGGGTCAATTCCCCATCCGACTTTTGTTTCAAATAATTTGGTTCAGTAGTTTTCAACAAAATGCGCTATCCGGGTGGTCTGGTACACCCTGTATACATTTTGTGTTAACCCTTCAAGTGCCAAGCCCAAACAAATTCGTTTACTTAAATCTGTTTCACTTTCACAAGACTTTCAATCCATCATCTAAAAAACATGAAAGAACAACGAATAGCGGACATTTAGAATGCTTCGATCGGCGCCTTGATAAAGTAGGCAAAACAAGCCCAACGGAGTGGGGGTATTTATTTTTCTACTAGTTCGATAGGAAAGAACACGGCGCACAGTGTTTCCTCGGCGGAAAAAACCCCTTTTTAACGACCTCTTCAAAACTACCCAAAACTTCACAAAATCCATTCCTGAGGGTCCAAACTAATAGACTTGCACGATTTTTTTACAATTTTTGCATTTTTTTTGGTAGAAAAGCTAGGTTATTTCGACGGAAGTCAGAATTTCTGTTTTTTCGCTAAAAACTGGAGTAATATCGAAACCTCTGTAAAGAAGCTCTTTTAGGCTTTTTCATTGACAATTTTCGCTCAATGGGTGCGTTATAGTCTACAATTTGACATTCTATCCTTAATATGGGCTAAATTTTATTTTTTCATATCTAAAGGAATGGATTTAAATAGAGTAAGCTTAGAAAATGACGTTTTCACCCGAATATGGACCTACAACCGAAGCGTCAACGAGCGTCACGGGTCTGTTGACATTTTTCGCAAGCTGTATATGTGTACTAACAACCCTGAAAATTTGGTCACCGTCGGTTACCGTCTGCAAAAGTTACAGCGAGTTGAATATTATGAAAATAGAATGTTGCGCGGTAGGTAGTAGGCACGGGCTACGGGTACAGTGCAGTGGATCCGCGGCGCACTATGGTCCAGGCGCCAAAATTAGCTAGACAAAAGTCCTCAAGCTAACATACGCGGATAAAACTACGTCACCGGGGGTTTTTTAGGTCGCTGAATCCATTTTTGATGTCACTTTTTCAAAATTGTAACATATAACCTCATAAAAGTCAATTTACATACACAAATAGTGCAAAGTAAACGCCAGAAAAAGAAGCAAATAAGTCTTTTCTGCTGTATGAGCTATAAACCTCTTCTTTGATCGGTAAAAATAAGTTAAAGTAATAAGAGTTAAATTAATTAAATATTTACTCAAATGGTAACAAGCGCAATTACTTCTAATGAAGGGGGAGGGGAATAATGAAAATTCAATTTTTTTATTTTCGTAAAATCAGCTTTATCGTTAAAACTTTTTGTAAAAATGGAAAATTCAACTGCTATAATGAATCATTTAATTCATTAATAACAAGAATACAAAAAAAAAAAAAAAAAAAAAAATCGACCGAGTAAGAAAATATACAATGTAAATGAGAATACAAAATATCTACAGTTAGAGATCAAAGTAAGCTACCCCCAAAAAATTGGCGGATCCAGCAATCTGACAACGGTGTACTTTCTTACCATTTGATTTCATGAGAAACGATCGATTATAGGCACGTGGCTTTGGCTCCTTTAGGAATCGATCATGAATCATACATTCAAATGGGAGGAACGCGCAGTTGCCAGATTACTGGATCCACCTATATGCTTGTGCGATTTGGCAACGCTGCATTCTGTCCATTTAGACCAACATAAAATATCGGTTCCAAGGTAATTCAATAAGCCTGCACATATCGGCTTTTTCCAGGGGCTCTAATGGTTG
>VMOF01000137.1:0-12438 GCA_011764245.1 Trialeurodes vaporariorum
GGCGGTGGGCCGGTGGGACGGGGGCGGTGGGCCGGTGGGCCGGTGGGCCGGTGGGCCGGTGGGGGCGTCTGTCTATCCAACCTACGATCTGACTCTCTTGGTCCAGCTTTAGTCCTTCATGCGACAGGAAGTGAGGAAATTACCCCCCCCCCCATGTTTCCCACCACCCTTCCTCTCCCTCCCTCTTCGCATCCCCTAATAATCGCTTTGAGCGCCCTCCAATCGCTAACCATCGAACTTGCTACTGTGAAAATAAAAATCGCCACCGACAACTATCATTACTCCCCGCGCGCGAAACCTGATTAATGCCTTTATTCGACGCAAACCTCTTTTTTTTCTCCCTCTCTCCTACCCCCCCCCCCTCTCTCACCCTTATTGTTTTTTTTTTTTTGTTTTTTTTATCCACTTTTTCTTTCGAGTCAATTGATTTACAATATCGGACGGTTAACTGGCCTCGTTGCCCTCTCACTAAATCGTATCGTGCTGAAAGCAATGGAGAGAGAGGGAGAGAGAGAAAGAAAAAAACGCGAAGGAAGGATCTGATTAATTTCGAAAATGACCTTTATTGCGGTTTTATGGAGGCTCTCTGTTTCCAGTGATAAAATGGGATGGGAAAGAAGTGGTGTAATGTATAGTTAACGTCATCTGCTTGTTGAGCCCTATTTTTCTTATCATTCTCTCTCTTTCTCTCTCTCTCTCTCTCTCTCTCTCTCTCTCACTCTCTCTCTCCCTCTCTCTCACTCTCTCTCTCTCTTTCTCTCTCTCTCTCTCTCCCTCTCTCTCTCTCTCTCTCTCTCTCTTTCTCTCTCTCTCTCTCTCTCTCTCTCTCTCTCTCTCTCTCTCTCTCCTCTTTTCTCTCTCTCTCTCTCTCTCTCTCTCTCTCTCTCTCTCTCTCTCTCTCTCTCTCTCTCTTTTACATCTTTCACCTTTTTTGAAATGCAATCTCTTTCTTTTCCTCTTCCCACAATCAACAATCAGTGGCGTGGTAAGAAAGAGACAAAGCTTAAGTTCACACCAATTTTTTTCAAAATGTGTCACTGAAAATAAACAGGATTGAAACAAACGAAACGTTCTAGAAACAAAAAATAGAACTTGAAAACGCTATCAACACTTTTCAAAGATCTTTTTCAGGCATGCTTGTTTCCATTTTGTTTTATTTGAAACGTTTCGAAAACAGAATCTTTTGAATCTTGACAAGTTTGATAACATTCCAAAAACAGTTTTGAGCTATGATGCAGAATCGGGGAGTTTTAAAAATTAACAGCACCAAGCCTTTTTTTAATTTTTCTTGACTTTTTTCCAGGAACGTATAAGAAACAGAAATACATAGGCGGACCGTATAGCCCCCCATTTTTTTAGGGCGAAGGGGCCAAAAATCGGGCAAAAGTCATCACTTGAGACTTGAGAAGCAAACAAAAGCAAAAAAGCAAAAAAAAAAAAAAGGTCATCACTTTTTAGCCCCCCCCCCCACTTGTTTTGGTCATTGTCGCCTATGCAGAAATATGAAGTAAAAATCATGGTCGGCGCGGTTTTAAAGACTTTTTTCAAACATGCGCTTGTTTCTGTTTTGTTTTATTTAAAGTGTTTTCAACTGTTGGATCTTGAAACGTTCCAAAACGTTTTAAAACATGTTGAAAACAAAGAGGTTGATCCAGCTCCTATAAAGAACGGGCTATCATAAAAAAAAAAAAAAAAAAATGTCATACTTTCAGGATCGATAGAGAGCTTCAAGACGCGTTCAAAAATTTCCAGTTTTTGAATTTTGGTCAACTGGGAAGGTGGGGAGGGGGCCTCAAAGTTAAATTTTCAAAGTCTCATACCTTTTGCCAAAATTATTATTTTGATTTTTACTTTACGCCTAAAGATTCCTCTTTAAAAGAGCTTTCGAAAATTATAATTAATTCATGCAATAGAGGGTTAATTTACCACAAGTTACTTGCATTTACCTTGCTGTGGTGAAATTTACCATACTTGCCAGCAGACGCCAAAATCAGTTTTGCAGATGGTAAATTCTACCAGTCCTTTTTTTCCTTGTATAGTGCTATTAGGGTCCAACGGAGATTCAAACGTTAACAGCACACAGTGACACCGCCTTTTTTAATTTTTCTCATCTCTCTTATTTTCCTTTCTCATTAAATTTATCTTGAACCCCTCTATGTCTACTCTATTCCAATCGTCCATTTTCCATCTCTTCTCAATTTTCCTTACTCATCTCGAATGGTGACATTAAGAAAGAACAACAAAGCGTAACGGCCCGCGAGAGCGCGATTCGTAACAGAGTAACAAACCCGTTAATTAGTCGAATTCTATTTGCTCATCTCCACAGGACAGGCCTAGCTACTGCGCTACGCTTGCGTCTATTAAGATCTCCGCCTCACAGTAGGTCGAATGGAATTGAATTTCCCGGACATAATTTTACAAATAATACAGTGGCGGCTCGTGCGATTTGGCAACCATGCAATTTTTACATTTAAACTTAGGTAAAAGAATCGATTCTTGAGGAGGCTGACAGCCTCCGGGAGAATCGATTATTTTGCATTGATTAAATGGGAGGAGTACACTGTTGCCAAATTTCACGAGCCGCCACTGAAATAATAACCAAGATTATGAACAGTATAAATAGCATGATAACTAAAAAATCTGTGATTTACTCAAATTCATTTTAGAGCCTAACCCGGCCTTTCGATAACAAGACCGACAGTGGCGAAGCCTGCAATCTGGCACCGTTGCATTTGGCTCATTAAAACCCATGAAAAATATCGAATTACCAAGGAATCGCCGATGACCAAAGGATTCGACCTTTTCTATGATTTCAAGTGGACAAAATGCCATGTTACCAAATAGCACGCTTTGCCACTGAAGACCGAGTATATTCGTTAACGTAACTCGATCTGTCTCAAACAATTTCAATTTAATGAATATGTTGGTTGTATTAGCCAAAGTGCTAGGAATGTTATTAAAAAACAACAACAACAACAACAACAACAACAACAACAACAACAACAAAAACAACAACAACAACAACAACAACAACAATACCAACAACAACAACAACAACAACAACAACAAAAACAACAAAAAAACAAAATAAAAAAAACTTTGGTGATTAATTTACTCACATTTTTATTAATAATATTTCAGTCGAAGCTTTTCGGCATTGACGCCATCGTCAGGACTAGCAAAATGTCAAAGAACTTGACGTAATATTCATTACGAAAATAAAACAAAACGTTTAAGCAAATCTGACACAAAATCACAGGTGAAAAATCTGATAAGTAATACAGTGTTTTTAAAAACGAATAATAGTTGGTCATATTCTCACCAGGGGGCGATAGTCGCCAGCTCTCCAATGAAGGAATTAATCACTCACTTTCACAAAAGAGTGCGGCACATTAATGTCATACAACTAATTGCCGGCTAATTGTACTTCAGATTTTTCACCTGTGATTTTGTGTCAGGTTTGCTTAAATGTTTTGTTTTATTTCGGTAATGAATATTATGTTAAGTTCTTTGATACTTTGCTAATCCTGACGATGGCGTCAATGCCGAAAAGCTTCGACTGAAATATTATTAATAAAAATTTGAGTAAACTAATCACCAAAGTTTTTTTTGTTTTGTTTTGTTGTTGTTGTTAATATTCATTAACAACAAAGCCGCTGCTACCTGATACAATGCTCAACTTTAATAATTTCAATTTCTTACTGACACTTAAATCAGCCCCAAATGGTTCACAGAAGCAAGATAGTTTTTTTGTCGAGCGCCTTCAATTAAGTGGGTAGGCAAAATTAACACTGCAGAGTACGAATATTTAACTAACTATCCTCTTATTGTCAGCGAGCTAGCGAATTGATTTCTTGTAATATCCTGGTCGTGAATCAGTTAAGGTGAATGGATAGCGCCACTGATCTCTTTCGGGAAAAGTCGTATTTTTGGCATTTTAAATTAGAATAAAAGAAAAAACACAATAAAATGCAATAACGTCGGCACCTGCGCATGTGCTAAGCACCAAACAAGCAAAATTGGTTGAGAATTAAAGTCATGATTTTGGTCTTTCATTCCGCCTTAAGCTTAGTGAGTGCGAGTGAGTGCGATGAGTGATATTTTGTTTATCTGCCTCACTCGCTCTTATGAAGGCTAATTGGAATTTTTATATCCTTAATACATCCCGGCTGTATTTTCGAGTATTTCAGCTTGAAATACTGTTAAGGTATCTTTCTAAAGTGTGCTCTCAAGTGCCAAAGCTCCTCAAATTGTACTTTTGGCGTCAATCGGGCTCTTGCAAACTTTTGCTATAGGGGATTGAAGAGTTGATTTTTGCATGAAAACCTGTAAAAATGACGAAGAGTACATTAAAAAATCACGAAATTCACTCTCAGAATCGGGCTTAATGGCGGAGAGACGCAGGTATCATGGGTGATTCCCATCTAAATTGAGATATATCTCTGTACTTCCGTAGAGAAAGTGAGACAATAGACAGGAATCTCCCACGATACCTGTGTTGAATTGACATTACGAACTTGCCGTTATAGCAGTTAAGTGAGTTTATTACTGAATTTTAGACTTTCTTACTGTGATTGTCTTGATTTTTGCTGGTTCTTACATCAGAGTGGACTATTCATTAGCTCCCAGCAAAAGTTTGCAAGAGCCCCACTCATTAATTTTAGTTAGCAAAAATCTATTGAGTTTATGATTAGCGCGACGTGGTGTTCACGGTTTGAACTAAAAGACCCTAGAATCACCTTAAAATCAGACAATGGGTCTGTTGCTAACTTTTGCTACAGCGCTATAGAGTGTTCAATCTCATGTAATATCGCGTTAAAAGTCCATTAGTGGCATCAGAAAGTCATAAAATGCAGTATAAAACTCACGAGAGACGTTTAATGAGATCCAAGATGGCAGTAAAATATTGAGCAACCTGTATGCATGCACCACGAACATCCAAGGATAGCCAACCTCGCAATATCGATCACACCCAATCACAACGTAAATAAACACATAATCTCTGAAGCTGTGAGGTTGTAAACGTTGGCAATCCTTTGGATGTTAAAAGTGCATGCATACAGATTGCTCGATATTTTACCGCCATCTTGGATTTCATTAAACGTCTCTTGTGAGTTTATTATCGCGTTTCATGACTTTCTGGTGCAACCAATGGACTTTTCGGGTAATTTCACATACGATGAAACACTCTTTATCCCTGTAGCAAAAGTTTGCAACAGACCCATTATTTACATAATTTTTTCAAGACATTATCAACACTGAGTGTAATTGAGTGTAATTTTTTATAAAAGAGAAACTCAGTGTAATTTTACATAAAATGTTTATATCGCAAAAAGACAAAACTTTTTATGTCCCAAAAACTCTAAGTTTCGATCTATTGTGTGCCTATACCCAATAAACTCCTCGTGAGCACCTCAATCTCTTATAACCCGCTGTGGAATATTGTCTCTTGAAATTACCTACCCGCCCGGTGTCTATAAGCTTAAGCTCTATGGCCTCCTCATCGGGGCATCGGGGACCGGGGCCCTGCTAGGATGGCTCTCCGCTCTCGCTTCGGTAGTCGGTACATTTTCGTTACACCGACGCACACAATGGTCAAAAGTCGTGAAAAAGAGGCCAAAAACTCAAAAACTAAATTTCTCATCAATTTATCATTTATTAACTTTCAAGACCAATGGGGCTCTTGCAAACTTTTGCCGTAAGGGATTGAAGAGTTGATTCTTGAACGAAATCCAGTGAAAAATTACGATGAGTACACTAGAGGTGTACAGTAAGGGAGTAAATAGGGGTGTTATCAATTTACACGATTACTGGGTAATCTGCAAACCTCTGGAGGGTAATTAAGTGTAATTTTTACTAATTTTAAAATAAACTTGAGAGGATCATTTCGCAATTAGACCCAATTCTTCTATAACTATAATATGATAGGTGATTTTTCAAAAGTCAGTCCTGACTATCGTATAATTACCAAAAAAACAACGATTACGATTACTCAGTATAATCGTATGTAACCGCTTACAACCCCAATGGGGCTCTTGCAAACTTTTGTTACATGGGATTGAAGATTTGATTCTTGAATCAAAACCTGTAAAAATGACGATGAGCACATTAACAAATTACGAAATTCACTCTCAGAATCGGGCTTAGTGGCGGAGAGACACAGGTAATCATGGGAGATTCTTATCTAAATTGAGACATATATCTATGTGTTTCCGTCGAGAAAGTGACATAATAGACAGGAATCTCCCATGATACCTGAGTCGAACCGTCATTACCATCTTCCCGTTTTGAGTTTATTACTGAATGTTAGACTTTCTTAGCGTGATTTTCGTGATTTTTGCTGGTCTTTACGCAAGATTGGACTATTTATTTACTTATACAGTGGTGCCATTTGGGGGAGGGCAGGGAGGGGAAAGTGCCCCCCTAAGGATTTTCAATGTGGCAAAAAAATCAAGTCATATAGATTTTTTGAAGATGCACGGCAAAAAAAAAAAAAAAAAAAAAAAAAAAAAAAAAAAAAAAAGAAGAGGTCATCCAAATTTATGGAGCCCTCCCCCCCCCCCATTCAAGTCAGAGAGATAGAGAGATTTTTTCAAGATGCACGGGCAAAAAAAAAAAAAAAAAAAGGTCATCCAAATTTTTGGAGGGCCTTGCCCCCCCCCCAAGGAAAATCTGAAATGGCGCCCCTGTACGTACAGCAAAAGTTTGCAAGAGCCCCATATTAATTACAGAGAACATTTTAATCAAGTGATCCAAACCTAAAAATGTCACTTAGAAAGTTTTGAATTCAGCTTTTTGAAAGGTTATGATGGTTTTTAATTTTTTTCTTTTTTTTCACCGGTTTTTGGTCACTCTCTAATCGATTTGAGACCACTGTGATCCTGTTGGCGCTCCGCTACTGCTTCGGTAGTCGCAGTCGGTACATTTTCGTTATTTAGCGCCGCGTTTATGGTTGCTGCGCGTTTCAATAATCAACATCTTCGCTGCGCGGCGTGGCGCAGGAGGCGTCCTCATCTCGACTATGAAATTAGAGGATGATGCAAAACTAACGTCGAGTAGTTATTTTGAGCACCGATTTTTTTCTCCTCCTCCCCCCCCTACATCAATCTCCACAAGCGCGTAGCATATCTATATCTACCATTGGTACAAAAAGAAGAAAAGGCGCACGAGAGAAGTGAAGAGTGTATGTGTGTGTGTGTGTGTGTGTGGGTGTGTGTGTGTGTGTGTGAGAGAGAGAGAGGGAGAGAGGGGGGAGGGAGAAGAGAGGAGGAGGGAGAAGGAGAGAGTGAGAGAGGATTGTGAGCGAGCGCCCCCGAGAGCAGAGAGGGAGATAGATGGAGAGAAAGAGAAAGGGAGGGAGTGAGAGGGGGGTGAGAGAGGGGGGAGGGGGGGGGAGAGGGGGTGGTGGGGGGGGGGGGAGAGAGAGAGAGAGAGAGGGGGGAGAGAGAGAGGGAGAGGGAGAGAGAGAGAAGGGGGAGGGAGAGAGGGAGAGGAGAGAGAGGGAGAGAGAGAGATTTAGATTTAGATTTAGATTTAGATTTATTTATTTAGACTGGCGCCAATAGGACCAAGGTTCCTTTCTACCTTGACACCAGCTAAACTTGACAGAAGATAAAATAATATATGTTTACAAATCTTAATATTATAAAGTTAAAACGACACAAAACAAAACGAAGAGAGAAGAAAAGAAAAAAAATAGTAATAATAAAGAAAGAAATAAATAAATAAATAAATAAATAAATAAATAAATAAATAAATAAATAAATAAATAAACAAATAAATAAAAAATAAATAAATAGATAGATAGATAAATAATTTATTCGCTTTAAATTGCATGGAGAGGAAAATGGCCGAGAGAGGGGAAAGGGAGAGAGAAAGAGAGGGAGTGAGAAAGGGGGGGAGAGAGAAAGGGGGGGAGAGAGAGAGAGAGAGGGAGAGAAGGGAAGAGAAAGGGAGAGAGAGGAAGAGGAAAGGAGAGAGAAGAGGAAGAGAGAGAGAGGAGGGGGATAAGGGGAGGGGAATAAAGCGCCATGCTTTGATATATTTAATGCGAAACTGTTGATTGTATTACATTAACCCTGGTTCTGGGCTCTAAACATTCTATTTGCTAATCGGTTACTTTAGCCGTAGCGAGCGCGGGTGGAGCACGGAGCACGCGTGCACGTTTTTATATTTCACTCTCTCTCTCTCTCTCTCTCTCTCTCTCTCTCTCTCTCTCTCTCTCTCGCTTCTACCGCTCTCTCTACTCTCTCTTCTCTCTCTTCTCTCTCTCTCTCTCTCTCTCTCTCTCTCTCTCTCTCTCTCTCTCTCTCTCTCTCTCTCTCTCTCTCCTTTTTTAATTTTTTTTTTTTGTTTGTTTTTGTTTTTGTTTTGTTTTGATCGACAATGTTGCTCAATGCGGGTCAGATTTCCCGCCGAAGACGTCACATTCTTGCATTCTCATCCATACGGTTATTAATTAATGAGGCGTGTAAGACGAGTGACGCGATCGGCGATTCTCACTGTTCGATGAAACGTCAATGGGGTTATCGTTGGAAATTTTTGCTGCTGAATGAATGAAGTGTTGGCATTTGATGACAACGCGAGAGTCGCGGATGGAACATGATCATTGATTTGGCAACAATGTTTTCCCTCCATTTGATTCCATGCAAAATAATCGATTCGATAGTGAAGCAGCGCTTCACCTGCAATCGATTGTTTTTCATAGATTCAAATGCAGGGAAAATATTGTTGCCAATATCGCATGAGCCGCCACTGGGTCATGTTACGCTATGTTACGCCTATTTTGTCACTTCTCTAAGGAGTTCAAAAGGAACTATAGGCAAAGATTTTGCTTCTTTTTTCATTGTAAACAATACTTCGCATTATCAACAGTTTCATCATTGAAAACTTTCGATTTCACTAAAGTTTTCTGTGGAAAAAGAATGAAGAAAAAGATGCAAAATCAGTGCAATGCAGCAAGAGGCACGATTATTCCGAGTAGTCATCATTTGGGGGAAAAAAAAAAAGAAAAACCACCATGTTACGGAAATCTTCTGGTATTCTTGACGTCACCATGATAGGATCCAGAGTTATAGGCTAATGGGGGGGGGGGGGGGGGTTGGTGATCGATTACACGATTACCGAGTAATCTTAATAGCCGTTTTTTCGGAGGGTGCTTTTATGGTAATCAGGGCTGATTTTTTACAAGCCACTCATCCTATTACTTTCAGAAAAATTAGAATTAATCAAAAGGACCCTAAACTTAATTATTTATTTCTGAAGACTACATTTAATTACCATCCAAAGGTTTGACGATGTAATCGTGTAATCGATTACCACCCTCATTAACTCAAATCTGATAGGATCATAAATCTACTTTTTTCTTTCTTTCTTTCTTTCTTTTTTTTTTTTTTTTTTTTTCATAACAAAATATCTCAATTTACTGAAATCAGCATGCTGGTTAGTTTTGAATTTCTCGCACTATAACAGTTTATCAGAAGGTTGAAGAGTGATCTTTGAAATTTATAATTCCAATCATCGTTTTTTTTCCGCATGGTATTACATAAAACCCGACTTTTAAATCGCTTCTAGCAAAAACCTGTAACAGCAGCCTAATAGGGCAGTTGCAAGGGTCTTAAATGTTTTGTTTTTTATAAAGAAAATGGTGGTACTTGATGAGCTGAGAACAATGGTGCCTTCGGTTTTCTCCTAAGTGTCACGGTTTCGGAGATACACACGTGTAAAGTTGTAAAAAATCGTGTGCGTAGTGACGCGGAATTCCCATTAAAAACAATGCATTTCGGGCCAAAATCTCATCTCCAGAACAATGGGACTTGAGGAGAAACCAAAGGTATCTTTGCTCTCAGCTCATCAAGTACTTTCATTTTCCTTATAAAAAAAAACACAACATTTCAGACCTTAGGCGAATTTTCGCGATCGAATATCATAAACAATACCAACCTAACTACATATCCGAGGAAACTCAATTGTGTTTTTAGATGTGTTTTTGGGGCATCGATGGCATCAATGGGTCTGTTGCAAACTTTTGCTACAGCGCTATAGAGTATTCAATCTCATGTAAAATCGCGTGAAAAGACCATTGGTGGCATTAGAAAGTCATAAAATGCAATATTAAACTCACAAGAGGCGTTTAATGAAATCCAAGATGGCAGTAAAATATTGAGCAACCTGTATGCATGCACCACGAACATCCAAGGATAGCCAACTCAAAATATCGATCACACCCAATCACAAGAAAATAAACACATAACCTCTGAGGCTGTGAGGTTGTAAACTTGGCAATCCTTGGATTTTAAAGGTGCATGCATACAGATTGCTCGATATTTTACCGCCAAATTGGATTTCATTAAACGTCTCTTGAGAGTTTACTATCGCATTTCATGACTTTCTGATGCCATCAATGGACTTTTCGGACGATTTTACATACGATGAAACACTCTTTATCGTTGTAACAAAAGTTTGCAACAGACCCATTCGATTTCGAATTCACCTGCGGACTTGAATTCAAAAATCGAATTGACGCCATCGATGACTGAAAACACCGGAAACAGTTCGAAAAACACGATCCAGTTTCGTGTCATCCATACTGTTGTCATGCGTAGTTTGGCAATGTTGTTGTCGAATATATTCGTCGCGAAAATTCGCCTCCTTGCAACTGCCCCATTCGGCAACATTGCAAATTATGATTGTTGAGGTGTAAGCAATGAAAACACGAACACATATCTTGAGAGACGGACGGACGCGGACGGGACATGCGGCGGAAAGAGGAAGGCGAGATTGAAATGAACAGTGGAACGAGTAAAATGCGATGGAGCAAGGAGTTGGATGTAAGTGGGGATAGGAAAGGCGTGTGTATAATGTATATCCAGAATCCAGGATCCAGGATCCAGGCTAACTGATCAGACCCGATCAATGATCAGGTGTGCAGAAGGATCGCAGGATCGAAGGATCGCGGATCATCGAACAAAATAATTTGCGCGATAATTTTCTCCAATTCCGATCCGGAATCTTTGAGCAAGATCGTCTCGTGTGTTATCCTCCCCCTCCCCCTCCCTCCTCTCGCCACTGGCGGATCCAGTGGATTGTCTTTCACTCTCTAGGGCCATTTGATCGCGTGTGTTAGAAAAGGATAGAAGATGGGGCGAAAGTCACGTGACTGCCCCTTATCTGTCCTTTTCTAACACACGCGATCAAATGGCCATAGAGAGAGAAAGACAATTTTCGTGCCTCTCCCCCACCCATCATCTACAATATCCTTCCTCTTTTTTTTTTTTGTTTTTCTGCAATCCTGTTGTGCATCCTCATCTGCCAGGACGCATTTTGTGCGAGACGATTTCTGAGCGCGCCGTGTTTGTCAAGAGTGACTGGTTTTGAAAAACAAAAAAAAAAAAAAAAAAAAAAAAAAAAAAAAAAAACAAAAAAAAAAAACAAAAAAAACAAAAAAAAACAAAAAAACAAGAAATCAAAAACAATCAAAATAATAATAAAAAAACAAAAACAAAACAAAAAACAAGAAAAAAAATCCATTTATTATTAGAAAATTATTAGAATGTTCCGGTGAAGGAGCGGGTATTTCAAAAGGGACCGATCTCATTTTAGTTCAGCTAGTGGGTAGATGCAGATCATTATGGAAGGGGGTTTTAAAACCCTTTCCGGTCCAATGTCGGATATATACGACAAAAGGAAAAACCCGTTTGGGTCCACTGTCGGATATATTCGCACGAAAGTTTTAAAATTGTTTGCAGTCCATGTCGGATATATACGACTCGTCCAGCGTGTGGCGGGCTCTGGTGAACACTTAAGGAACTAGTCTCGCAGTCGGCAACGGTGACAGTGGTTAACCCTTTTTTCCTTTTATATTTTTACTTTTTTCGGGATAACCCCCAAAAAAGGTCGAAAATCGGCAAAAAGTACGCGGACCCACTGCGGCGGCCGGGTAAAACGGCCGTGGAGCGGAAAGGGTTAGGAAACCGTGATTCCTCCCCCTCGATCGCACTCTCCTACAGAGCTGCCGATTTGCGTAGATTTAATGACATTTTTAAAACCACCGATGATTCCCCGATTGAGAAAAGATTAAGAGTTTAGCTCAGTGTATGACTGTAATGCACAAAAAAACTCTGATCTGTAATCTTTTCTCAATAGGAGGAAACGCCCTTAATTAAGTAAATTTTACTGTTGAGAAAAGATAAAAGACGCTAGTATTTTCGTGCATTACAGTCACACACTGACAAACTCTGTAATCTTTTCTCCCCGGGGAACTTGTTGAATTTCAAATGCCCTTTTAATCTACGCAAAACGGCAGCTCTGCTCTCCTATTTTCTAGTTATAGAAAATATGATAACGTATATTGCTTTTAACCCTTCCTACTACAAGGGGTTTTTTCAAATAGACCCAGACTGATGTGGAAATTTGAAACTAAGCTGGCCAGACCTGATC
>VMOF01000138.1:0-12430 GCA_011764245.1 Trialeurodes vaporariorum
AAAGACAAGACCCGCCAACATTCTCGCAGGGTCAGAGCAATGACTTCCGGGTTAAAGGCCGGTCCATGTTTTAGGGATGGTCCTGTACAACGCGTATTACATTCTAGGGTCCGAGCCTACCCTTTTTAACTGTATGTTTACTTACTAACTTAAGAGCATCAGGGCAGGGAAGAAAGTGAATGTCACAATATTCACTTCCGACGAGTAAAAGCGGAACGCAAACACATATGGCAGTAATCATTAAACCCCTCCTTAATGCTCACTGCGCTCGCCGCGTGAGAGGGGTGGAGTGGGGGAGGGGGGCGCAGCACAGTGATCCAATGAGCCAGAATATTTGAAAATATATTTTTAAAAAGTGATTTGTAACATAGTGATTTTATCCGTATCCAAACTCTAATCAAACGTGTTGTTTATTTCGGATGGCCATTAGCAGAAATGGACGTAATAGTAGTGTCTAGGAAGCGCGGGCTGTTTGAAATCGAAGGGATTTCCTGAGTCCATGAGTGAATTTTGAAAGTTTTTTTGATGTGCACATCGTTATTTTCACAGAATTTTACGTTAGAATCAATGCGTCATATTTCTGTATTAGCTCTTCACTGCAAAATATATATATATATATATTTTTTTTTTTCAACTAAAAATAGATTTTTCAATTCACTAGGTGGTGAAATATATGGGAAAATGGGCAAAAAAATAATTGGACAGTTTTTCGGTAAAAATTATCATTTTTCTATTTCTTACTCGTTTTTTTACACGTGCTATAACACCATAGTAAGTGGCGGGAAAAGAAAACTAATCAAAATTTTTGAAAAAATAATCATTCTTTACTTTGATTGGATTTTTTAAAAAGCAAATGCCAAAAGCTTAGTGAAAATAATGACATTGATGCGGTTGAATTGGATACAAGGGAAAAGTCCCCCCGAATATGCGTTATAATGATGAGTGCTGGTTGGATTGAAAAATGTTTGAGCCCGTTTTTATGTTTTCTTATAATGTGACACTGGTGATACAATTTGAAATGTCTAAATATATATCAATGTCTGATATAAGGCTTTTTACAATATACAGGGTGTTTCAGACCACCTGGCCAGCTATTATTGTGGCCAAACTATGGCAAATATGAAAAATCGGTAAAACACGTGTAACGTATATCGACCCCAAAGAATTCGGGGAAAATATTTTCAGCCCCCCAAAACCACCCCTTGGGGGTTATTTAGGGGGGTGGGTACCCGTATCTCGAAAAAATCAAATGGAAAGGGTATGTTTTGACATTGAAATCTAATACGGCATAAAAAAATAAAACTTTTTCATCCTTACGTTTTTTTTCTAAAAACCACCCTTTTTTGAGTTGGGGGTGGTTTTCAAAAAATTTAGGGGTAATCTTTGATTGGCCGCTGTGACCCTCCAAATCATTGGATTTCAAAAAACTAAGAAGTTTCTGAAAGGGCAGACCAAGGGCTTTCTTTTGATGTATCACATGCCTATTTTTTGTGAAAAAGGGTACACGGCCCCCTCACCCCAAAATTTTGGGGCTTCGGGGGGCCCTGCGTAAAAATTGTCAAATGTAAAGGTATGGCTTGTGATACATCATTTGAAAGGTCTTTCAGAGACGAAAAAAGTGATGCCCCCCAAAAGTCGTAAAAACAACCCCCTTCCAAAATGGCGGCCGTTTTAAGGTTAGGGGGCTCAAGGGGGGACCTTCAGAATAATGATCCAAAATTGAACGATACATGGCTCAAAGGGTCTTAAAAAGAGAAAAATAATGGTTCAAACCGCAAGTCAAACCGACTTTTCAATCCAATGTTACGGCCGATTGAAATTTAGGGGTGCCTTTTTGGGGAACCCAACTACCCCTAAATTTCAATCGGCCGTAACTTTGGATTGAAAAGTCGGTTTGACTCGCGGTTTGAACCATTATTTTTCTCTTTTTAAGACCCTTTGAGCCATGTATCGTTCAATTTTGGATCATTATTCTGAAGGTCCCCCCTTGAGCCCCCTAACCTTAAAACGGCCGCCATTTTGGAAGGGGGTTGTTTTTACGACTTTTGGGGGGCATCACTTTTTTCGTCTCTGAAAGACCTTTCAAATGATGTATCACAAGCCATACCTTTACATTTGACAATTTTTACGCAGGGCCCCCCGAAGCCCCAAAATTTTGGGGTGAGGGGGCCGTGTACCCTTTTTCACAAAAAATAGGCATGTGATACATCAAAAGAAAGCCCTTGGTCTGCCCTTTCAGAAACTTCTTAGTTTTTTGAAATCCAATGATTTGGAGGGTCACAGCGGCCAATCAAAGATTACCCCTAAATTTTTTGAAAACCACCCCCAACTCAAAAAAGGGTGGTTTTTAGAAAAAAAACGTAAGGATGAAAAAGTTTTATTTTTTTATGCCGTATTAGATTTCAATGTCAAAACATACCCTTTCCATTTGATTTTTTCGAGATACGGGTACCCACCCCCCCAAATAACCCCCAAGGGGTGGTTTTGGGGGCTGAAAATATTTTCCCCGAATTCTTTGGGGTCGATATACGTTACACGTGTTTTACCGATTTTTCATATTTGCCATAGTTTGGCCACAATAATAGCTGGCCAGGTGGTCTGAAACACCCTGTATATCACCAGTGATACACTATGCAGTGTAGGGGTAAAAGTTCGCAACCGACTCATTCGACGGATAATAAGCGTTTGTTTGGGGGGGGGAAGGAGGGGGTGCAAAACGTAGTTTTACTATGCTTCGACGGACGGTTTTCTCATGAACTTTGATCAAATTATCTCCGAGACAAGTGAAATTTTGACTTTTTCATTGATACCATCACTATTTCCGCAGCGTGTTAAATCCAATGAGCTATAACTTTAGAGTGGCAGCGGGCTGGTCCACCTTGTGCCACACAGGGTAGAAGGAATCCCGGGAAAAAGCGGAATTTGGACGGCAGATTCCGAGTTTTGAGGTTAAATTTTGTAGGTCGTTCGGAATTTGGCGGGAATTTGGACGGCAGATTCGTAGGTCGTTTCCGGCGATGCCCGAGTTTGTTTACGAAACGACCGGAAACAACCTACAAAACTTAACCTCAAAATCGAATTTTACGGCAAGATGGCGGCGCCCTAGGTGACAGCAATGAACCAGCGGAACGTTCCTTGATGTGCCACTCTAAAGTTATAGCTCATTGGTTAAATCTGCGGCCCCAGCAAAACTGTGCAAGACCTCTGTTTGAATCATTTGGCTTAAATCTCTCCTCGACGAAGTTCAGTGTGCGAAGGCTTGAAAGTTGAAAGGGAACAGGGGAGCGAAAACACTATTAGCCAAAACTATTTCCACTAATTTACGGACACAAGCGACACCTCTTCTCCCTCTCTCCCCCTCTCCCACTCTTTCTCTCTTTCCCTCTCTCTCCTCACTCTTTCTCTCCCTCTCTCTCATTCACACCCTCGGCTCTTATACCCCTCTGCCTCTCCCTATATTCCTCTCTCCATCCGCCATCATCACATCGTATCTACTGCATCGGTCGTCTGCAGGTAAGTGGCGAGGTCTCTCTTCCCCTCTCTCTCTCTCTCCCTCGTTCCCCCTCCCCCTCACCCCCCTCTCCTCCCCTCTCCTCGCTCTCTCTCTCTCCCTCTCCTCTCTCTCTCTCTCTCTCTCTCTCTCTCTCTCTCTCTCTCTCTCTCTCCTCTCTCTCTCTCTCCTCCTCTCTCTCCCCTCTCTCTCTCTCTCTCTCTCCCCTCTCCCCTCTCTCTCTCTCTCTCTCTCTCTCTCTTCTCCCTCTCTCTCCTCCCTCTCTCATCCTCTCTCTCTCTCTCTCCTCTCTCTCCCCTCTCTCTCTTCTCTCCTCTCTTCTCTCTCTCTCCCCCCCCCCCTTCCATTCAATGGATAATAGCCGAGAGTAAGTTATCTAATTAAGAGCCTAAAACAAACCTATTCGTAGATAAGTGTAAAGTTTTCGAGGCGTTCACAGCGCCGAGGGAAGCGTAAGTAGAGACTAGAGAACCACGCACTGCCAGGAGGGGTGAGTCACTTTCGAATATCCCGACATGAATCAAAATCAATGAGCCGATCCTGACGCTTTGTTTTCGTTCCTGTTTGTTTTTGTCGCAGTCTCATCTCCCAATTTCTTGCCTCATCCCTTTACTTTTCCTCCCGTCCGTCTCAAGATCACGTTAATCCTACCTTCATCCCGGTTCGAACATCGTGTTATATACCGTGAACTTTACTTTCCTTGAAGGGACTCGAAGTATCAGGTGCTTGTACAGTCAAGGAAAAAAATAATGTCAGACGACTCCTTGATGTAGGCCACCTGCAATGCTTAAATTCATTGAAGTAAGTATTGCGGGTGGCCTACTTCAAGGAGACATCTGACATTCTTTTTGTCCCTGACTGTACATTCGACGAATTGAAGAATGTCAGACGACGCCTTAAATTTCGGATCAGGTAACCATGCACCCTGCAATACTTATCACAATGAATCCAAGTATTGAGGGTGGCCTACCTGAGCCAAAATTTAATTAACACAATGAATTGCAGCATTTCAGGTGGCCTACCACCTACCTTGCCAACATTTAAGGAGCCGACTGACATTATTTAATTCGCCGACTGTACATCGTACAAGCAGTTGCAAGAAACCGACGTCGAGGATTCGACGCAACTCGCACAACGTGTAACTGTAACGTACTTACCTATCCACGAAAAAAATTAGGAATTGCCCGATATTTGTTTACTCCCCGACTTTACGTAATCAACGTCTTTTTCGCTTACATATCGAGGTTATTCAAACAAAAAAAAAACAAAAATTTTCACCAAGTCTCAAGGAAATCCCAAGAGCCATTTTTTAGAAAATCCATTTTTTTTGCCATTTTTTGCCAATTTTTGGGGTGAAACCACCCTTAATTTAAACTTAGGACAAAATCCAAAAAATCTCCTCTTGGCAGTTGCGGCTCGTGCAATTTGGCAACTATGCTAAATTTCCATTTAAACCCATGCAAAAGTATCGACTTTTTGGGGGTGCAATTGCACCTCCTGAGGGTCGATTGTTTTACATAGATTCAAATGGAGATAATGCGTTGTTGCCAGATTGCACGCGCCGCCACTGCCTCTTGGAAAGTAGAAAACAATTCTTCTTGCCAAAGGGGTTCATTCAAAATCGGCATTTTTCGCCCACTGCTTGTTTTTGACGAAACTTTGGGTATCGATTGGGTTTACTATTAGTAGTGGATCCTGAAATTTTCGCGACCTAAAACCAATTTTTAGAGGGGGGGTGGGGGGTCAAAGTTGAAACCTTCAAACTCGAATATCTCGCTAACGAATAAAGATTTTTAAATGTGGTTTGTGCGAAAAAACGCAAAATGAAATTTCCTTTCTTTTGACTACCCACATGTTCCACAAAATGTTGAAATTACACTTGCAATTTGCAATTTTTTGATTTTCAGGCTCAAAAGTTTTTACAAATTTTGAAATTCTGAAAAAACGCATTCTTCGATTTTGATCTATACAAGATATGTTATTCTCTAGAAAATTTGCTACAATTTAGTCTAAACCGCATGTTGGGGAAACTTTTAGTTTCTGAGTTATGAATTGTTAAAGTGTCAAAAATCGCTATTTTAGCGTTCTCAGTGACAGCGACGAAACTTAAAAAAAGAATTTCTCCGCTTCTAATCAACAAAACTTGATGAAAATTGAGATTTAGGGGTTTCGAATGTCGTAGAATTCAATTCTGCTATCAGATTTGAAGAATTTTGAAATCCAAGATGGCTGCCTACCCATCTACTTAGTAGCCATCTTGGATTTCAAAATTCTTCAAATCTGATAGCAGAATTGAATTCTACGACATTCGAAACCCCTAAATCTCAATTTTCATCAAGTTTTGTTGATTAGAAGCGGAGAAATTCTTTTTTTAAGTTTCGTCGCTGTCGCTGAGAACGCTAAAATAGCGATTTTTGACACTTTAAAAATTCATAACTCAGAAACTAAAAGTTTCCCCAACATGCGGTTTAGACTAAATTGTAGCAAATTTTCTAGAGAATAACATATCTTGTATAGATCAAAATCGAAGAATGCGTTTTTTCAGAATTTCAAAATTTGTAAAAACTTTTGAGCCTGAAAATCAAAAAATTGCAAATTGCAAGTGTAATTTCAACATTTTGTGGAACATGTGGGTAGTCAAAAGAAAGGAAATTTTATTTTGCGTTTTTTCGCACAAACCACATTTAAAAATCTTTATTCGTTAGCGAGATATTCGAGTTTGAAGGTTTCAACTTTGACCCCCCACCCCCCCTCTAAAAATTGGTTTTAGGTCGCGAAAATTTCAGGATCCACTACTAATAGTAAACCCAATCGATACCCAAAGTTTCGTCAAAAACAAGCAGTGGGCGAAAAATGCCGATTTTGAATGAACCCCTTTGAATGCAAACAGACGAATAGTTGAGGAAATGTCATCCGTGACGGACGGACGGACGGATATTTTTTGGGATTTGGGTTTTTGGGTTTTTGGGGTCATCAAATGCCAAGAAATGGAGCTAACTCAATTTTCAAATTTTTCATGATTACATTTCTCTAACCTATGGGGAGTGAGAAAGTAAAAAAAAAAAAAACAAAACAAAAAAAAAAAACAAAAAAAAAAATGGCAAAAACCCTACTTTTAATTTATATGGAAACTCACGTAAGTAAGTAAGAGGTAGGAAATGTAAATTTATCGACTGAGTGGCAACGGCAACACATTTCCTTCCATCTACCATCGTTGAGCGACTAGCCGCGTGCAGTGCACAGAAGCCGATCGCGTGATCAGTAACCGCGTAGGATGATCCCATTTAACTTGTTAATATCAATAAATCTTTCGAAAACCGAACGCAAAGGTAATCAATTCAGATTCTCTAAATCATAGGCCATAGATACCAACAATGTTGCCAGTGTGTTGCAGGTTGTTGCCTTTTTCACGAGTTTATAAATATGGACAAAATACGATGATGCTAAATTGAAAGCAATGAGGCCACTGATTACAGTCATATATACTACACTGAGCTGCGTGTAATATTTTCTCAGCCAGTGGAATCATCGATGAGTTGAAAAATGTCATTAAATCTACAATAAGCGCAGCAATGCAATTTTCCCAAATTTTTCCAACATCATTCCAAAGGTCACTGCGATCGCCTTCGAACCTTCTCTCGAGATCGACACGTTGGTCGGTCCTGATTTAAAAGATCCACGATTTTAACCCTTAGATTCCCAATACTTTTTTTTATACACAAAGTCCCAAATCGGGTCAATTTGACCCGTATTTAAAATACATTGGTTTTTGAAATTTTTGAAGGATTATCATAGTTTCAGTTTTAGTTTTAGAATTCAAACCTTTCGTAAAACTCAAATTTTTTGGTGTCATAGACCATACAGAGCAGACGTTTTTAGCATGCCTCGAGTCAATTTGACCCGACTTGGGAATTTAAGGGTTAAATGTAGTTTCAGAAGTGTATAGGCGCACCTGGACCGATAATCTTTGGAATTTTTCCGTGTTATTTCTCATGCATTGACTTTACATTGAAGAATGCTGTAAAATCAAAATTGTATAGCCGGAGGTAAATTCTGTTTTAGTTTGAAGTAGTGAAAATTGAAAATTCGCCAAACATTATGGTCTAGGTACGCCTAAACTTCTGAAACGAGTTTTAGTAATATTATTACTTTTTTGTTTTGTTCTGTTTTTTCATGTGTGAGGCCTCAACACTAGTGATTTTTTTTTTATCACATCCTGGCAACGTTCATAAACCCGTGACTCGCAGCATTTTATTCTCCAATATACATCTTGTTTTTCACGTGCATATATTAGAAAAAAGAGAGAATAAACAATCATTTCATAGCGCTTTTATTCTTCCTTGCTTTATACCGCGTTCCAGCCTGAGCGCGTTCTTCGTGCTTGTTTGAAAATATACTCATATGTGTACTTCGATGGTTGCATTTTTAGACCTCTTTCTTAGCTCTATTGCGTGATCGAACTTTTTTTTTTTTATTTATTTATTTATTTCCTTTTCTTTCTCTGTCTCTCTAAAATACCCATGTTATTTTTTGTTTGTTTTTTTTTTATTTTATTTTTTTTATTTTTCTCAGATCGTGTTAACTGACCAAAGCACGCTTGCGTTCATGATGATTAATTTAGAAATATGCCTCTTCTGTCAATACCAACAGACCCGTTTTCACTCAACGCATGTCTCTCTGTATAGTGTATATTTTGAATGAAGACGTTTTCAATTTTTCCCCTCACCATCAGCATAATTACTCGTAAAAACGCACAAGCAATCTGGACATCTTGAGCAATCTGGCAACTGTGAATTATTACCATTTCAATGCATGAGAAAAAATTGATAAGTAAGAGGTCCATGGCCCCTCAAGAATCGATTGTTTTTCATACGCTCAAATTGGTTGAATTTATGGTTGCCGAATGGGTCTGTTGCAAACTTTTGCTACAACGATTGAGAGCGTTTAATCAAATGTAAAATCGCCTGAAAAGTCCAATGGTGGCATGAGAAAGCCACGAAATGAGATAATAAACTCACAAGAAGCGTTTATTGAAGTCCAAGATGGCGGCAAAATATCGAGCAATCCGTATGCATGCACCACGAACATTCAAGGATAGCCAACCTCTCAACATCGATCACAACCAATCACAACGTAAACAAACACATAACCTCTACCTCCAATGAGGTTGTAAACGTTGGCAATCCTTGGATGATCACGGTGCATACATTCAGATTCCTCGATATTTTGCCGCCATCTTGGATTTCAATAAACGCTTCTTGTGAGTTTATTATTGTATTTCATGACTTAATGATGCCACCAATGGACTTTTCAGGCGATTTTACATTGGAATAATAACTTTTTATCGTTATAGCAAAAGTTTGCAGCAGACCCATTCGCTGGATCCACCCATGTCTTGACAACATCATCTGTGCAAAACATCGATTCTAGGAGGAATAGGCTGTCTCTTCAAAAATAGATCATGGCCACGAATGGGGCTCGTGCAAACATTTGCTATAGGGGATTGAAGAGTTGATTCTTGCATAAAAACCGGTAAAAATGACGATGAGTACACTGAAAAATCACGAAATTAACTATCAAGATATCAAGCTTAATGGCGGAGAGACGCAGTTATCATGGAAGATTCCCATCTAAATTGAGACATATCTCTGTGTTTCCGTTGAGAAAGTGACTTATTAGACTGTTTATTTGCTTATGGCAAAAGATTGCAAGAGCCCCATTGTAAGTATTCGTTCGAGACAGAGAACAAGTTGTCAGGTGTCAGGTTCCAACACTATGGTGTTGGAAAAGCGTGCCTTTGTTGCTATGCGTAGTAGTCAATCTCAAAAAACCTACTAATGAAATCAAATGGAAAATGGCGTGGCTGTAATAGGTAGGTCAGGCCGATAAGACCGATTCGAAAAAGCATGCCCTATTAGGGCACGCTTAATAGCAGAGCAAAGCTAAGTGTTTTCAACTTTTTTTATATGAACCATCTTCTAAACAGATTGTTGAGTCATGAACCGTTTTAAAATTAGATTGCTGGGTCTTGGAACGTTTTTGAGCACATATATGTGCTATCAGAAGTGGTGGGTCAAAGGGATACGGTTTACTACCCCCCCCCCCCCATAAAGCCTCAAATTTCCCATTTTCAGCAAAAAATAGCCCATAATTACTCCTTGCGACGAGACGCTTCAAATTTCATAGGCGTGCTGCGTCCGCCAGAAAAACTTTCCCGGTCCGCAAAATTTAGAT
This sequence comes from Trialeurodes vaporariorum, assembly GCA_011764245.1. Lineage (NCBI taxonomy): Eukaryota > Metazoa > Arthropoda > Insecta > Hemiptera > Aleyrodidae > Trialeurodes > Trialeurodes vaporariorum. The sequence goes on from VMOF01000138.1 coordinate 9,746, forward strand.
TATGTAATACAGGGCTCATCCCTGGTTCATTAACTATTATATTTAACACGACTTGTTGGGTCTATAGTAAATGATCGAAAAATTGTACAGTACACTTAAGATTTTTTATTTAAGTTAACGAGAGAACGTAGAGACCTTAAACAGAAAAAAAAGACAGGTAGAATTAATTTACCATCTGGATAGCTGATTTTGGAGACGGCTTGCAAGTATGATAAAAATTTCACCATAATATATGGTAGATGCAACGTACCTTGTGGTAAATGAAAGTAACATGTTGGGTCATTTTACCATAATATGGCTTTTACCATACTTGCAAGTTGCAGACTCCAAAATCAGCTATCCAGATGGTAAATTCTACCAGTCTTTTTTTCCGTAAAGCTCCTTTATTTTTTCACATCAAATAAATCTCATAGTCTTGTGCTCAGATCTATACAGATAGGAAATCTACGTTCCTCATGTTTTCTAACTCATTGCAGCATCTCAAAATAGATCCGTGTGTAGCTGTGTTGAGCACCAAAATTATGAGATTATATTTTGGTGAAACATAAAAGGAGGGCAATTTTGACGTCCCTTTTTCAAGGGTCTTGCGGGCAGCATTTACAACCACCTGAAAGAAAAACGGTGAAAAAGAAATCAATAATTTGCCAAAAAAAAATGTCACCTTTTGGCACAATATCAGTATAAGCCGCATGAAGTACCTGTCTTACTTTTTACCATGCCCAGATTATTTCCCAAATCAGATATGGATTAATATTATGGGGCTATAAACACTGCCCAGGCTCACTTTTCATAGAGCAGAAAAAAAATCCTCAGAATAATGTTCAATAAGCCTTATAACCATCCCTGTAAAGATTTGTTTATTAAAAATGCATTACTTACTTTACCATCATTATTCATCTGGGAAACTCTGAAATTTGCAATAGAATTTAATTTACTAATGCCTTCAGGTCTTGCCAATTCATTCAGGCACATCTACTTTAAACCTGGGACAAAAAGACTATGTGTCACAGATCAGAACATCGAATTCGCATCCATAAAAGTATTTAATTCTCTTCCACCACCCATAAAAATATTGTTTAAAAATGCTGATTTAAATTCCTTTTTCGTAAATCTTAAAAATTTTCTCTGGCTAAAGCCTGTTATTGTCTCCCTGAATTTTTTGAGAGCACTATGTAGTTTAGTCTAGTCTTGTCCATCCTTTATTCCTTGTACATCTACTTTATTCCCTGTATCATAATTTATTATCTCTTTGACCTGTACCATAGCTCCCTTAAGGGTGGCTCCTGTATTAATTTAATTAAATAAAATAAATAAATAAAGTTTCGAGAATATTGTAAAAAACGGACGAAGTAACTACAGTACCAAGTGGCAACTCGCAACTCAGAGCCCGCGACCGTCCTGTGCCAGTATAACCAATGAGGACGCGATAATCGATAGAGACTGATCAAAATCGATAGAAAAACGATCCATCCCGTACAGATGTTGTGTTGAGCCCACGCGCCGCGACCAGAGCATCGTTTCCACCAAACCAGAACGAGACGATAGAAATTCACGGGGAAGAATTAAAATTGGACCGCAGGAAGTCAGCAAGCAGCGAAGGAGCCAAAGAAACAACACAATTTAAAAGCTACTACATTGTTAAAACATCTATTAAACACGGGGAAATCGTCGAGGTTCCTTGTCTTGTAAATCTTTCTCGACTTTTAATTATCTGTCAGGCCCCGTCCAAAGTTTTTAATTTTTGGAGCCCCAGTTTCCCTTTCCCCAATCCTCGCGCGGATGCTATAAAATGTCTTAATGAGCCACCCTCCTTGGACTCCTCGGACTTGTACTGACTCTCTCTCACTCCCTCCCTCTCTCTCTCCTCTCTCTCTCTCTCTCTCTCTCTCTTTTCTCTTCTCTCTCTGTCTCTGTCTCTGTCTCTGTCTCTGTCTGTCTCTCTCTCTCCCCTCTCTCTCTCCTCTCCCCTCTCTCTCTCTCTCTCTCTCTCTCTCTTCTCTCCTCTCCTCTCTCTTCTCTCTCTCTCTCTCTCCCTCTCTCTCTCTCTCTCTCTCTCTCTCTCTCTCTCTCTCTCTCTCTCTCTCTCTCTCTCTCTCTCTCTCTCTCTCTCTCTCTCTCTCTCTCTCTTTCTCTCTCTCTCTCCTCTATCTCCTCTCCCTTCCTCTCTGTCTTTCCTGAGAGGAAATTTTAATCGCGACTCATGATGTTTTAATTTACTAAATGTTTGAATATGTTTCGAATAGCCGCACCCCCTGGGCGCTGTGGACGTTTATTTGGGCCTCATTAACAATAGATCAAAGTAAGTTATTCACCCAAACTCCATTCGTCCGTTCACTGGCACGAGCTAGTAGCTGAGATAATAAATACTGAATTTATTAATGAAATAAGTCAAGTTTCGAATCGTCCCAAGATTCAGGCCTCCGGACGTTAAACGTCCATTTTGTTTTGCCGGGTCACAAAAACTAATAAAGTATCTATAATAAGTTCATACGTAGGGAAAAAAAAAGATAGTTTCCCCGTTTTATTTTCAACTTCATCATTTTCTCATTTTCTTATCATCCTCTTTCCCTCCATCCTGTTTATTTTCTTTTTTGTCGAATCTTTTTCCTTTTTTCAAACTTTTGGAGAAGAACGGAGGAGAGTATAGCGGGAGTTCACTGAGCGTCCTCGTATAACAAAGTGTCC
>VMOF01000139.1:0-12419 GCA_011764245.1 Trialeurodes vaporariorum
CTGATAACCTATAGCCACGGACACAGAAACACCTACGAACATAAACAATGAAATGAAATACGGCGGCGAGCTTTCGTGAGCAAAGTGGTTGGCAGCACTGCACAGGTCGGCGTAGCTTTAGTGCAAACATGCAAGTCGGCCCAAACTTGACGACGAAATGACGCAATAATGTCGTCATTTTCAAATGGATATATCTCGCTTATTTCTGAACGGATTTCGATGGAACAAAACTCATTGTTATTTTCTCGGCATAATCTATAGGAACCAAGCATCAAAAGTTGATTTTGTTGACAGTGCAACTGACCTATTTGGCAACTATTTTTTTGCCATTTGAACTTATTCAATAGTACATCGCACGGAAAAAAATCAGTGGTAAAATTAACCATAGCATAGTTGATTTTGGCACCTCCTACAAAGTATGGTAAATTTCACCTGATGTTTGGCATGATGAGGTACACTTTTGGTCAACGCATCCATCTGCGCGTTATATTTAACTGGTAGTGTGCTTCATCATACCAAACATCAGGTGAAATTTACCATACTTTGTAGGAGGTGCCAAAATCAACTATGCTATGGTTAATTTTACCACTGATTTTTTTCCGTGCGATTTCTCAAGGATTCAGTGAATACCTTAAAAATCGCTTATTTTAAGTAGATTTAAATGGAGAGAATTAATCATTATTAATTAATTATTAATTATTAATTAGCCACATTGCACTATAGCTGTCACTGGATTTTTCACGAGCCGCTGCATTCTTCACTGGTTATCACACAACATCTGATACTTCGATCATCCGCCGAAAAAAGCTTACAGTCACATGGGCGAACCCAGGGGGGGCCAAGCCAAGGCCCTCCTCATAGGAAGAAAAAAAAGAAGGAAAGGAAAGGAAAAAATGAGGAAAAGAGAATGAGAGAAGAGGAAATCAGGAAGAGAGAAAAAAAAGGTGGGAAAGGAAATGAGTTACAAAAAAAGTATCAATGTCATGGAACATCGTTTTCCTTGGAGGGACACATCTTTCCCGACAGCAATGTCCGTAATTGTTAATTTCGCTCGATCTTCTTCTGAAATCTAGATTTCCTGAAGACTCCGTCTTTCAATCACCATGATGAAGATATTTCCGTAATATCAGCATGATGAAGATATTTCCGTAATATCAGTATGATGAAGATATTTCCGTAATATCAGCATAGTCTCGAAAAATCTCATTTTTCTCGAGAGTTAATTCAATATAGTTTTTGAATAGAAGTAGCCTAATTTTGCGTCTAAGAAGAGCTAAACTTTCAACATTTTCCAGGGGAGGACCCCCAGACCCCCCATATGAAAAGACAACTTGCCCCCCCATTCAGAAACCCTAGGTGCGCCCATGCTTACAGAAGTCCCAATGAAAGAACAGATTGTTTATCGATCTCAAAAATTGAAGAAAGTGACGAATGAGTAGTTATTTTGCCTTGGACGTACAATTATTTTCTGAGATATACCGGCTCATGATAGGAATGCCTTTTTTTCCTCTTCAAAACATGAAAGTACTATATATGACCTTCAAAAGAAAGCTTGTCTTCTCATCAAAGCTGTCCTTGATTATGCTGTACATTATTTTTCAAAGAGTTTTAGATTTTTGTAAGGCATACTTTCTAGTGGAAATGCTGCTAGACTCTGAAATACCAGCAAATTGCAAAAATGTTTAAAACTGGCCGAGGAATGGAAGAGTGAAATTGTCTATCAGGAGTCAGGATACTTTCTTTTGAAAGTCATAGTACATGCAGTTGGAAAGTTAAATAATGACACTAGAATCTTTAGATTGTGTCTCAGGCAGGCAACCTGTAATACTCGTACTTATCACTGTCAATTCAAGCATTGAAGGTGGCCTACCTAAGCCAAAATCTAATGAGTCGACTGACATTGTTCAAATCTGCCGACTGCACACGCGCACGCCGCACATACGCGTGGAAGATAATGATACCGGTATAAGAAGAGGTTACAGACTTTTCCTTTAGTCGAAGCCTTCCCATCTATTCTTTTCACTACCCTTGTTTTCTGGTCTTCATGAAAAAGAGAGAAATAATTTTGAATTCCCCGCACACCGTCTCTGAATGCGCATGAAGGTTTTAATAATGCAGTACGTGTAATTCAAAACAGTTTGTAAAACCTGCAAGCAAACGTTTCAAATACTTTAATGAGTCAAGAGCTTACAAAGTTTGCTGCTAACGTAACCTCTTTAAAGCAGTCCATAATTTAAAGGTCACGATTCAAAACCGTGAATGAACGCTACCAGCTCTGAGACTTCCCAGATCCCAGCTCTTGCTGTCGGTCGCAAGTTTCCCGGCTCTTTGGTGTTTTCTAAAAGCTCTTAGTCATCACTTAAATGCAATCTCGGGGCTGAATACATTCAATCCGTAAAACCTCTATTTCCTTAAAGGAATTCAAGACTCTCAGAGCACCTTGATAGAGCACCTACAGACGTATATAATCATTCGAAAAGTGTGTGTTTGTTTGTTGCACACGTTTCCGAAACAATTTCATTTTGTTTTTGTTTTTGTTTTTTTTTGTTTTTTTTTTTTTTTTTTTTTTTTTTTAAAAACACGGATGATATTTGAAGTTGGGTTCCAAAGAGGTTTTACGAAACAATTTGTAAATACATTTTGAAGGCACTCTTTAAAGCCTTTCGCGTACAATTCCAAAACGTATTTTACTGTATTAAGAAATATTGCGCATAGATACTTTATTATTACTATTATTATTACTTCTTTCTTTACTTTAATTACTTAAGACATTTTCAGGAAACAATTCAAAAACATATATGTTGAATACATTTATAATTTTATATTTCAAGAAAGAGAAAAAAGGTGGACACTCAAACTTATCCTAGAAAGACTTATAGGTAGTACTATATGGATATCCTTAAAATCCCAAAATGTTGCTGTTGAAAAGGAGTGGAGCAATCAGGGCCAAAAAAATAAAAAAAGAGTATTATCTCCAAGTTGGAATTAAAAAAAAAAAATCGTTTCGCATCATTATCTCTTTTCATTGACCCAAAAACAAAGAGGAGGTCGTTTAGTTCTGCAATCGTATTTCTTCAGGTCATGTTGCTCTTATATAAAATTAACAACAAAGTAAATTGATTATTTTAATTAAATCCAGGATCTTGGTATTAAAATGGAGAAGAAGAATGAAAAAAAAAACGGGTTTCCGTATCCTTTTCCTTCTCTGCTCTACCCCACCTTCTATACTTCGCCAGTAAAAAAGTAATATCCTGTCAACAGACCGGTTTCCGAGAAAATCACAAGATTCTAATTTTGAATCACGCGCTAGGCCTTATTCATAGACAATATGGACATCCGTGGTGATTATTTAAGCGCGTGCCTTCGTATAAAGCTTGTACTAATATGCACTATACGTGTACTTTTTTTTAATAAAGTTTTTCTTTTCTCACTTGCTCATTTTAATTCCAATCTCAGAAATAATTCTAATAAAACGGGTGTTCACTGTGCATTGATTAACGGCACATCACATGTTAAGCAACCTTAACTGTAGGTACAAATTCAGGACCGTGACTACAAATAGCAAATTAAATTAATTTGTAATTTCGTGTAATGTTAGATAAATACGTCAACGATTAAGTTAACCCATGTGATAATATTGAGTTCAGGGCAAAATTCAGGCAACTTTCAATGGTTCCTTTTGGTTTGGAAACATGAAACATATGGCCCATTATGATGCTTTTACTTGATTATTCTGAATGCCCCAAGAAGATGTGGCTCGTGCAATTTGGCATCAATGTTCTCCCATTTGATTTTACGCACTAAAATTGATCGTTGACGAAGCACTGCTTCACTATCTAATCGATTGTTTTACATAGAATCAAATGGAGGGAAAACACTGTTGCCAAATTGTGCGAGCCGCACCTGCTCTCGGGGCACTCAAATTAATCACGTAAAAACATTCATAATGAGACACATGTTTCATGTTTGAGCAGCCACTGCTGACTCCAAGACCGAGACAGCGCCTAGCAGGAGTTCTGATCTACGGGTGGGCAAATAGCTTGGTGTTTGGTGAAACATGGTCAAAGGGTGTCCCATTGGTTATAAAGTCAGGGCTGCCGTTTTGCGTATAATCAATGCTATTTTTCTATTCACCGATGATTCCACCGGTTGAAAAAAGATTACACAGTTCAGTTCAGTGTATGACTGTAATGCACGAAAATACTCTGATCTGTAATCTTTCCTTAATCGGTGGAAACTCCGTTGATTAATTAAAATATCCGCAAGTTTTTTAAAGTCACCGACGACTCCACCGGTTGAGAAAAGATTACATAAACGAGTATTTTCGTGGATTGCAGTCATACACTGAACTGAACTGTGTAATCTTTTCTCAACCGGTGGAATCATCGGTGAATAGAAAAATAGAATTGATTATACGCAAAACGGCAGCCCTGTTAAAGTTTGAGTAAGGTCCAACATCAAACATCAGCAGTGCCGGTAAATGCTTTTCCGTCGCAAAGAAAGAAGAAGAATGAGAAAAATACTTTAATCTAATTTTTTGACCACACTCATTACTCTTTCAGCTCTTTTAATCTTGAATAGATACGTTAAATATAAATATTATGAATAAATAAAATACTCACACAGGAACTTCTTAATATTTTCTAAAAAAATCTATTTAAATGAAAACTAATGTAAAACCGAAAAATACCGTAAATACATCATTGAAGTAAATAAAAAATTGAGATTTTTTTAGTCATACAACGCTAACCTACACGCACTACGTTTCGAGCGGCAGCGCTACGCTGGCATAATAAAATCATTTTTTTATGACACGGAGCCTAAGGAGGGAAAGGGAATGGGCAGCAGTACGGTTGAAATAGTATTTGGTAGCGTTATAGAAGTCATCCCTTAATTGTCTCGATGCAGAAAAGATTATTGATAGCAGCACTTTTCAATATAAATAGGTAATAGATATACTACATCACAGGATAATGTTATATCTTTTGCACGAATGCAGTAAATGGTTGAATGGGGCAGTTGCAAGGGTCTGAAATTTGGTGTTTTGTGTAGATAAAATTATGGTACTTGATGAGCTGAGAACAATGGTGCCTTTGGTTTTTTCATAAGCGTCCCTGTTTTGGAGATACACACGTGTAAAAATGTAAGAAATCGTGGGTGTAGTGACGTCACTACGCGGAATTCCCATTTAAAACAACGTATTTTGGGCCAAAATGTCATCTCCGGGACAATGGGACATAATTAGGAACCAAAGGCATCTTTGTGCTCAGCTCATCAAGTACTTTCATTTTCTTTATAAAAAACTTATCATTTCAGACCCTTGCAACTGCCCTATTCTAGAACGCTACCTTTGAGAGCATAGAGCATTGAGTTAAAAAAACGTATTCAAGCGGACGTTTGATTGTAAAATTTAAGCAACGAAGTGAAGGATTCCCAACATTGAGCTAGTAAAAGGATATAACTACAAGCCGGCAACATTTTATTCATTACACATTCACATAATTATGGGTTTATAATACTGGAGTATTTTTTGTGAGTGAGTTATGTCCTTAGTTTTTAGCAGCTCGCAGGTAGTTCAATTCTCATCGAAATCCATGCGCTCATTTAAGTTTCTTTCTTGGCAGACTGTAATTATTTGCGACAGTGCAGTTATTGAATACTCGATACTTTTATATACATATATTCAAATGGAGAAAAATCATATTTCTTTGTTTATGAGCCACTACATTTGGTCAGAAGTCAATGTGTTATTCTATATTTTTTTTCCAATATCGTGTAAACTTATCTACAGAGAGCAAACCATAGATAGTAAATATACAGGATTATTCAAAAGTAATGTTCACCCCCATCTCTTATTTTTTAATTGAGATAAAAGGATGTGGTTTGGACCATTTTTATTTATAGATATCAAATTCGCAGAGTAAGGGGATACCGATTTTTGTAAATCGAAGTTTAACAATCGATATATCTTGAAGGCAAAAAACGATATCTACCTCCGATTCTAAATTGACACCGGCTGAGAAAAGATTCCACACAGTCCAGTTCAATCTATGACTATTAAAGCTCGAAATACTTTGATGTGTGTAATATTTTCTCAAACCGGGCGAGTCAACCTTGACTTTAAAAAGCTTGTGGTTATTTTAATAATTTAACGACGACTCTACCGATTGAGAAAAGATTACATATTACAGTATTCTCGCGAGTATTACAGTCAAGAACTGAACTGAACTGTACTGTAGAATCTTCCGTCAACCAGTGGAATCGTCGGTGAATTTAAAAACTCCATTAAATATACATGAAATGCAGTGGCGTAGCGTGCAATATGGCAACGTTGTACTGTGTCCATTTGAACCCATGAAAAAGATCGAACTACTGGGTGTTCGGTGAACACCTTCGCATTCGACCTTCTACATGGGTTTAAATTGACATATTACAACGTTACCACATTGCACGCTACGCCACTAATGAAATGGCAGCTCCGGGAAAAATGCATGTACTATCGACGAATCAAAGATCGTCGCGAGATTTTCAGTAAGTTTCGCCTTCAAGGTTTCGGTTCGGCCACTTTTCATACTCCTCACACTTTGCAGGCGAGAGGCCAGTGCGGTTGAGACTTGAGGCGCCAAATCCGTTGCAGATCAGTCCCACACTCGCACCCATAACTGAAAACGTGTGAAAATCTCGCGACAATCTTTAATTCGTCGATAGTACCTATTCAGTTTGGGTCGGTATAACTTGACAGGTCGCTTCACATCGTTGCCATTTTGCTGGAATTTAATGAAATGTCTGCCTTCAACGGTGAATCACCGGTAGACAGAAAAACTAAACAGTTAGAATAAATACATACCTCATAAAAATACTCCTTAACCCTTCACTGCATGAAGTTCCACCGGTGGAACAAATTCTTCAAACGCTCATATAAAATACAGGTTTTGAGATATGCCTTTGGCGTACGGTGGGGCAACGCGGGAGAAGTATGTTTTGAGCTCACAAAAAAAAAAAAATTGGCTGAAAGAAAACATCATGCAGTGAAGGTTCGTGATCAAATCATGTCAGGGGGGAAATTTGCGCCCGTATCCAAACTGACCACATTTTGTTTATTTTTATAAAGTTTCCGGCATTGGCTTTTTGAAAAATACAATTAAAATAAAAAAAAAAAAAAAAAATTAAAATTTAAAAAAAAAAAAAAAAAAAAATTCCCGCCATTTCTTATGGTTTATATCACTTGTAAAAAACGAGTAAAAAATAGAAAAGAGAATTTTGACCGAAAAAACCGTCAAATTATTTTTTTCACTATTTTTCCCCATGTATTTGACCACCTAATACATTGAAAAATCCACATTTGCTTGAAAAAAAAAAAATCATGCAGTGAAGGGATAACCTGTCATCTTTTCGCCCACCAAAGAAACTTGACCGTCAGAACTTATAGGAAACTGCATTGAAATTCGCCGCGGACGGCAACGCTGTCACTATACTGTACTTGTCCGGCGCTATCAAAATCCGGAAACCGAAGCGCCGACGCGATAAACTCCGAAAAAAAACACCGGTCATACTTAAATCATTTTAATCAACAGACACACAAAACCATTCTTATACTTTCTTCTGACACTTATGACTCTTCATTACCGGCAAATTAACAAACTATGCTTTCCCTAACCAACCTCTTTTAATTACTAATTTAGTCCAACATTGGTTGGAAAAGAAAAATGTTTCGCGATAACTCTACTATCCACCCTCGCGCTCACCGTACCCGCCGCCGCGACGCGCTCCCGTCTTGCCCGGCGGCACCCGTGGAATATCGGGCGAGGAAAACTTCGCGAGTGCACCGTCCGATTTAACGTTTTAATGTGGTTATAAAGCGACTAAAAAACTTTCCTCTCGAACCGCGCGCGGCAAGTTTATAAATTAAATTATCCGGATCCCGTTTTTCCAGCCTTTATTTAACGCCATTATGAGACCGTTCCTAAATTTTTTCAACGCCAGTTTTGTGTTGTCCGTGCTGATTGACAAGCTTGTAGGTAATTTTCCATCATGTACTTGTTAAAAAAAAAAAAAAAAAAAAAAAAAAAAAAAGTTCTAATAGAGTTCCAATGATTCATGCAAAAGCTCAAACCTTATTGTCGTAGAGAAAGAGAGAATTATGGGTGATTTCACGATAACGGGAATGGGTCTGTTGCATACTTTTGCTACAACAATATAGAACCTTGATTCTTATGTAAAATTCGGCGAAAATAATGATGCGCAAATTAAAAACGTTCAAAATCCACTCATTAACTCAGGAAATGTAAACAACATCGTAACTACAAAATGATGGAATTTTCTTCTAAATACATGAACAAGCATTTGCTGTCTGGTTTTTTCGGTTTATCAAAGCCTACAAGATAATTTAAGAAATGTACGCATCTAAACGAAACATTCCAATGTTTGTAAGTTCTGTTCATGTTTACATAAACGATATGGTTCCATCTATGTAGTTATAAGTCGGTGAAAATAGTGTCTATGTAGCGCGGGTGTTTGAAATGGAAGGTATTTTCTGAATTAATGAGTGGATTTTGAAAGTTTTTAATGTGCGCATCGTTCATTTCGCTGAATTTCACGTTAGAAACAATGAGTTATATTGATGTAGCAAAAGTACGCAACAGGCCCATTGCATGTAGCCAGGCCAGTTAGGGGCTCCGGAAAATTATGTGAAAAATAGAAAGTTAAACAGCGAGGTTTTTCATCAAAACTTATTGTCTGAGGGAGGGAAAAAAATAACAGAGAATAAAATTCTCATTGCCGTGGAATATTACATTACACTTTTTCAGGCAGAATTTTTACTTTTTCTTACTGTTTGGTGACAGTATAACAAAAGGTGCAAATTCTGCCTGAAAAAAGTGATATATTCCTCGGCAATGATAAATTCTCCTCTGTTATTTTTTCCTCCCTCAGACAGTAATTAAGTTTTGATGAAAAACCAATGCTGTTTAACTTTTTATTCTTCACTTAATGGTCCAAAGCTCCTAACTGGCTACATGCAATTCCCGTTATCATGAAATCACTAATATAATGTATCCTTGGTCCTTCGATTAAAAGTATTACTTTCGACGTTTGTATATCCATTTTCGTGTTTTTTTTTTTTTTTTTTTTTTTTTTTTTTTTTTTTTTTTTTTTTTTTTTGGAAAGCGGGGGGGGGGGTTACTTGAATGTGATCTCTTCAGTTTGCGAACGTAATTTCTACGGATAATTTCGTCACCTGCGCAGGATTGCTCCTTCAAAGTGAAAAGTTTTTATGAATAAAATTTAAGTTGGAAAGAAATGTAATGATGAACACAGAAAGGAATTTCATTGAGTTTTGTGGGACCTCACATCGCAATAATAATGGGAGAAACCCTCGCAGCTCCGTTTTTAAGCTTATAAATTGAGGCCGTGGAAGAACAACACTTCTCAAAGCGTGCTTTTGTTAGTTTCCCGAATTAATCAAAACTCGTACAAAACACAAGTTTTTTACGGCCAATGAATTTTGGCGCAATAACTCCCCACGTTACCCTTGCCCCAAGGTTGGTATGAACAGGGCCCTGCACTTTCATACAGAGTGATCAAAAAGTTGATACCCTCCGACCATCTGTCTAAAAATTTGCAGAGATTTAGAAACCAAAACTTGGTATACAATCATCATTGAGTGGTACTTCAAGAACGTTGTAATATCAAGCACAATTTTTGGTTTTTCCAACTACAAGACGATACTTCATGTTTTTTTTTTCTACAAAAAAAAAAAAAAAAAAAAAAAAAAAATTAGACATGGAGCAGTGAATTGTAGATCACACTGTATACGGCGAAATATAGTTTCGGCGATAACGATGGCACATGTCAAGAAGAAGATTAAGTTTTGAATTTATAGTCATTACGTGCGATATGTATCTTACGCTCCTTAGGATTTACCGACCAAACACTCTTTGTCTGCGAGAGCAGAGCTATATTTAATGGCGCTATGCACCGTATGGGCATGTTATAAGGTCTTCTTCCTATCGACTCGATTATTAAACTTTCTCTCAAACTATATTTATCTGCTGTCTATTGGGTTCACTGTCAATAGGTTAGGTTAGGTACTTCTAAAATTGTCAATATTTAAAATCCACTCACTCAGTGACGGTTCCGGCAACTTGGCAACCGCGTATTTCCCTTCATTTGAATCTATGTGCGACAGTCGCGATTGTTGGTGAAGCACTGTTTCCCTTTCAAATCGGTTGTTTTACATAGAATCAAATGAAGGATAGAAATTATTGTTATCAAGTAATACCAAAGTGCGAACGTCAGTTGTAAGCGTTTACTTGTTATGAATCATCATATTAGGTGGGTGCGCCTAATAAGACTGCACTTGCATTAAATCGGCTGAAAAAATTGTAAATAAGAACTCAGCTTCCCGACAGTGACTTTTGCAGACTCTGCCTGCTGGGTAAAACCAGAATCAACATTACCCCCAACATTAGCACCCAACACAAGTTATGACATAACAACATTAATGTTTCGGTCACCGCGTGCCTATCAAAAAAGCATGCTTCGGGGAGAGCTTTTTCATTCGTAACATTGTTTTATTTTGACTAATTTGTAAATACCTGGACATATCCTTGCTTCGCATTTCTTTTTCTATCTGAATATTACATTATTATTTTATTTTGAGTTAATTCCTGCAAATATGGCGAGCAAAAAACAAACAAAGGGAAGGTGAACCTGATGAAGCCTGGTGGCAATTTTAGGGGGGAGGGAGTTCTATGATCATTGTTTAGAGAGGGTAAAAGTGGTGCAGGTAGTCATTTACTTTCATTAGAGTCGATTAGGAAGATGCTTGTAAATTTTAAAGTCTTTTTTAGAAGGTATTTTTACATTAAAACTTTTCACCTTTAACTTTCCTAGTTCGAAAAAATAACCTTTTATGGAACTTTTTTCGGTAACCTTTTTTACTATAATACACGTTCCAAACATTTTTTCAGTTTATACCAGTTTATCTAATAAAATGTTTCATTTTTGAAGAATGTTTCCAGCTGAAAATATTTTTTTTAACCCAATTCCAGCACGTGGCCTTATTTGGACCCCGTGCTACTAATAAGGCCACTTGCTGACAGTTTTTGAAACTGAAATTTCAGGCACTTGGTTTTTCCTAAAAAAAAATTCTAACTTTTAATTTTCTCACTGACAAAGACAAAAAGCATGTGTTGGCCAAATTTCATGCATGTAGGACTCTTCAAACAATTTTTACTGCCTCTCAAAGAAACAGGTGGCCTTATTTGGGGCACCCACCTTTCAGTAAACGTTCGAAATTAATATACACGCTCATTTGAAGACTACGATCGTGTAATATATATAGCGTTGAAAGTGTGAGTGAACTTGTAATGAATGTCTGCTGCTTTATTGTTGACTATGGACTAACAAAGGTTTAGTTACTCCAAAAATTCGAAGAGTGGGGGAAAAAATGACAGATAATTAACATTTTGAGAAAAATAATGTTTTTGAAGAAAATTAAACAAATGTCAAGAATTATCAGCTCTTGATAAAATAGAATTGAAGAAAAAAAATGTTTTTTGAAAGACTCCTCTCTCTTAATCCTGTTTCTTTGCTTTTTTGTTTTTTTTTTAATGTTTTATTTCTTGGATCAAATTTATTTTATGTGGAATTGAAGGCGAGGAAAATGATGTCGAAAACAGTAGAGCATCACTTATTGAAGAGAATAGAATTGCCATGCAAAAACTTTTTAACGGAAGAAGTGGCATTTACAACCCTGGTGGCATTTTCGATATCGAAGAGGACGACATTAAATTTTCATATTACAACCAGTGAGTCAATATTGTTCTTTCAATTTTTTCCATTCTTACTCTGGGTACAAGCTTCATTGAAAGAATTGAGATGGAAACTGAAATCTCCTTATGAATGAGAATATTTTAATTCTTGCAATAAAAAGCGGAAAATCGAACTCCGGACGAAACGGATGTGTACTTAAAAAGTCTTTTATACGGATCTTACGAGTCTCAAGAGTAGATATTTTTATGAATCATTCACTTTTACGTACTATTCCTTACTTTCTTAATCAAAATAATAGTTTCCTATAGGTACGGAAAAAGAAAGAGGATAAAAGGAGAAAGAGAGATATGTTCTAAAGTTTTAAGGCGGATTCCCTCAAGATAAAACTGACAACGTTAAAAACAAAGGCACGTCACAACGGCGTAAATAGCCGCCAGATTCTCTAAACTCGATCCTCAAGAACGTAGAGTAGACAAAGCCCGTTCGTTAAGAACGGAGAAAACTTCCTACTCATTCAATTGTATGAATCGCGAGGAACTAAATGTCGCAGAGAGCAAAGAATCTTGAGAACTCGGAAAAGGGGATAAAAATACTGGATGGAAAGAGACGTCACCTATTTGAGAGCCAACGAAACAGGAGGATTT
>VMOF01000140.1:0-12409 GCA_011764245.1 Trialeurodes vaporariorum
CGCTGTCGTGGTATGCAACCAGCTTCACAAAAATTTCAGGATCTCTAATTTAATCAGTAGTGTTACCAAAAAAAATTGAGGGCTTAAGTAAGGACGATTTTTTTAAGGGTGGTATCCCCCCTTAAAGTTCCTCCAAAATTATGTCCCCACCCAAATTTTTAAAAAAGTGTGCGCCCCGTTTGGTGCTTTTCCATCTCTGCACCCCATCCCCAAATTCTTGAGAAATCCGAATTTAAAATTTTCGGAATTATTTTTTTTTTCCTTTCGCATAAGCATACTGTAATCCATTTGACACTTTTTATTAAAAAACACAATACAGCGGAAGCACTAAAAAGGGGGACACTATTTAAAATTTCGACAGTTCAAAAATTAACACTTAAAAAATTGAAAAACATACACGTCAAAGTACAAAAAACATTAAATTACTTCGACAACAATCCGAAATTAAATAAATATTTTTCCCCTTTTTTTTTCTATCCCCCCCCCCAAAAAAAAATTTTTCGAACCAATTCGGATTACCCGGTGAATGCAAACCACGTGCTCATGAGCAACAGTATAAGAGTTGGCTGTTGTTTCGATGATTGTAAAAAATTTAGCTAAAAGGGGGACCCACCTTCGCAATTTTGGTGTGGATTCTTTTTGTCTTGGGTTAAAAACGCGGGGGTGCAAAAAAAACCCTCCACCAGGGATCAAGTTAACCGTGCTTTTCAAAACCCGAGAGGAACTTTCATTTTAAAGAGCGGTGCTGCTAAAAATCAGAGTAAAAAGGGAAGGAAAAAAAAAAAGTAGAGCCTCTACAGTAGCGAATTTTGAAGACCGACCTAAACACATGTCGTTTTTATTTTTAATCTCGCAAGACATATTTTCCGGATTCGCAGTATTCCATCATTCCATACTAGGGGGGGGGGGGGGGGGGGGGGGGAGATCGCACTCCGGAAAAACGAACTTACATGCACAATAAAATATTGAAGTGGGAATGCGCTTTGCTGCGCATGTTTTTCGCTGATGGATGGTGGAACTGGCGTCCTTGGTAAGGAGGCAGCCGCAAAATGGGCCGAAATGACCCATTTGGCGGTCAAAATTCAGGCAGTTCAAAACGCCCAAACTGATCGCTTTTAAAAAAACTAAAAGATTAAATTTCTCTCTTCAACCATTTTTTTACTAGGGACTTGAAACCCCAGAGAGAATGTCGGTTCGGTTTGTTCCCCGGTTCAAGCCTCGATCATAAGCGGTCACGATTCGGCACCCATTCTCGGCAATTTAGGTTCAGTTCCGACCCGGGTTTACTGATGGTCAAACTGGTTTGAACCCGGGCCAAGCCAAAACCCTAGTTACGGACCGGAGTTATGAACCGGTTCAGCATCAGTGATGCAGCTCATCAATACCCAGCCAAATTAAACAGACCTAAACTGAACTTTCAACGTAAAATCAATAAAACCAATACATTAAAAATTTGGAAAACAAATTTTTTTCAAATCGATGTTTTAATTCCAAACCTCGAGTGATTTAAATTCCGCCGGATAATTGCGTATTTTAGCATTTAGAGGCAGAAAAAAAGCATCAACAAAAAACTGTTTAATTGTTTATTTATGTTTAATCCCTCGATTTAATCTAAAGTAATAAAATCTACCTAACCACCATGCATTTTTTATGAACCGGTTCAAACCGGAATTTTAAAGATGGTTCCAGGCTCGATTCGAGATTTGATAACTTTATGGGAAATGGTTTGCGGTTTGGAGCGTTTTTTGGTTTCGCTTCGGTTCGGATCAAGTCCCTGCGCTTTTTACACATGATTCTAGCTGAAACATGGACATTGGACACGAAGAGTTTTAATTAATTCAGATTTAAAATAATAATTATTTGAGGTGATTTAAATTGATGGTTTTTGCCGCCGAAATGAAATGTTTGCCACACTGCGCGGCGGCTGCGGGCGGCTCACGGTCGCCCGATTGTCCACAATCTAAAAACAGAGGCAGAACAATTTGTGAAAAAATGAAAACAAAATTCATCGTTTCCGCCCTTCCTCACTTAACTTAAAACTTTCCAGTGACATTTCTAAATTTTTTAAATTACTATTTGAAGAGTTCTCCGTGATTCAAATTATAATCTGGCAGTTATAATTGAAAAAATTTATGAGAAATTTTAAAGTCTGATTTTTTTCCGTGTTATGACGATCACAGACCCTAGTACGGCGCGGCAAAATCGGCGTCAGTCCCACCGGCCCCCCGGGGAAAGTGAAAATTCGATCTTGCGTGTCTACCGAATGCGAGCTGGTTTAATTTGTAGAAAAAGTTAAAATACGAAAAGGGAAAGTTAAAAAATAGCAAAGAAAAAAAAAAAAAAAAAAAAAAAAAAAAAAAAAAAAAAAAAAAAATTTGGAGATAAAAATATTTTTTAACTGGCACAAGATGAAATTAGGAGGGGGGGGGATGCCATCCGCATAATTCTGAAAATTAAAGAGGGCAAGGAAAAATATGGCGATGGTTAAATAAAACTGCGACGAGCTCTAAGTCTTCAGTCAGAAGAATACATATTCCATGCAGCAAAATGAGCGTCTTTGCTACGAAAGTTGTCATTTTGGTGAGTAGAGGCTTATTCACTACATTAAAAATAGGATGGGGAAAGTGAAAATTGCAAGTTTGAAATAAATTAATCCGAGCTGATGCTTGACTATTAAATATGGAACGTCAGACCAGATCGAAAACTAAAATGAGCTTGTCCGAAAGTTTATTGATTTCAATTCTCAATGTTAAACAATAGACAGTTATTTTTCGTACAAGGTAATTACAATGGGGCAGTTCCAAGGGTCTGAAATGCTGTGTTTTTTATACAGAAAATGATAGTACTTGATTAGCTGAGAACAATGGTGCCTTTGGTTTTTTCCTAAGTTTTTGGTTTTGGAGCTACACACGTGTAAAGTTACAAAAATTCGTGTGTGTAGTGACGTCACTACGCGGAATTCCCATTTAAAACAATGTATTTTGGGCAAAAATTTATCTCCGGAAAAATGGGATTTAAATAAAAAAACCAAAAGGCATCTTTGTTCTCAGCTCATCAAGTATTTCCATTTTCTTCATAAAAAACACAAAATTTCAGATCCTTGCAACTGCCCCATTATATAAAATTCAAATAAGATAGTTTTCATTTTTCAAACGAACAGAAAGAAAGCGTTCGAATTGCGTTGAGCATGTGTAACTATGTTATAGAGATACTTTCAATTTTACGGGGCAAATTTTTGAATCACAAAGTAATCGAAGGGAAAGTAAAGAAATAATTGAATTACGAGGTGCTTTAGCATATTATTCCTAGTATGATTATGTTTTAAATTTTTTTTCTTTAGGGATTTCAGGATAAATTTCGTAAGAAGGGTTTGGACCTATGCTCACATCAGAGGTAAATGCGAAGCTCAACCGAGTCTTTGGAATTTTTCCGACGATATATTTTTCATATTGCACGACGAAGTTTCATGAAAATTAATTTGAGAGCCTTACTTTTATACAACAAGAAATGCAATAAAATTGAAATCTCAAAGTCTCTGTCAAATTTTGGTTTAATCTGTCGGAATTAATTGAAAATTTGATAAGAACAGTTGAGCTCCGCCTCCACTTCTGAAACGAGCGTAATACAGAGGTGAGTTCTGATTTGCACGAATTCGCGAGTTAAAATCTATGAATCATCAATAAAAAACGGCCGTGGACCGAGGGATTTTCAAATAGTTGAAAATTTAATATATTTTGCAAAGCAAGCTAATCGTAGAAATTGAATGTTTGAAACGCAAAGTCTTCGTCTCCCTCATAAACCTAATTCTTTAAACGCGTTTTTTTTTCTTTCTCTGAAAACAAGATCTTTTTATTAATAGTTCCTTGTCACAGGAAAAAGTTTTAAATTGATGTTACAGACTAAAATATGTATACGTACTTACAAACCATTCAAGATCGTGAGCTTTTATTCAATATTTTACGATAAGAGCTTTAACAAAATAATTTAAAAGTATCGAACGTTGAAAATTGAACTTTGATACTTAATATCTCGAATATTAAAACGATACCTTCCAATTTGAATTTTTCCCCCCTATTTGTGCCACAATGCTCAGTTTTGAATGCCTTTCCGATCGATGTATGACGCACTAGGGTCCCAATACCCAGGCCACAGCAGAACCACCAGAATACCCTAATTTAAAACAAAAAAAAGGTAAAAAAAAAAATGTCTACCTCTGGTTTGTGCCAAAATTCTCAAATTTTGTCCCTCTTTCCGGACATGGTCACAAGATAGCAGTGGCGTAGCGTGCAATTTGGCAACATTGCAGTTTGTCCATTCAAACCCATGAAAAAGGGCGAACTATTGGATGTTCGGTGAACACCTTCGCATTCGACCTTTCACATCGGTTCAAATGGACACATTACAACATTGCCAAATTGCACGCTACGCCACTGCAAGATAGGGGTTGCTATACTTGGTGATTATAAGTTGTGGAGTAAATATACGAGGGTGCATTTTAAAATAAGTTTACATATTTTTTTTCTCAGTAACTATCAATGCTAAAAAAAAAAGCAAACCTAGCGTTGAAACGGACGTACTTTCAACTTTCTGACTAGCTTTAGTTTTTCAATCTGGCTTACGCGTTGCGGAGATATCATGGATTTTCCCACCCGTCTCTCCTTCACACGTGCCCACCTTTTCACACGCTACAGAATACTGCGAGTTTCGGCAGGCGATGCGCTTATCTCTCCGGATCGGATACCTCAATAACACCTGAGTGCATGTTGTTTACAGTATATACCACTCATTTACTGATAAAATGATCCAATTTGTAACGATCTTCAAACTTTCGGTCACAACTGAAAGTGTAATAATCATGAATTGGAGCTGGATTAACTGCTTGCGTCAAAACCGGGTTCAGGAGTATAGGGAGAGAATTTTACGACGGGCGGCTGTTTACAGAAATTGTTGCACCGATATGAAAAATTTAAGAATCTAGCGGGTGACTACGTCCAAAAATGAGGTGAGAAGCTCACAACAATGTTATAACTTGTTTCAATAAAATAATAGCTCTATTTTACTTTTTCAAAGTCTTAAACTCGTGTTTTCTGTGAAGCTTCGCAGCGCGTAAAAAGGTAGGCACGTTTGAAGGAGAGACGGGTGTGGAAAATCCACGATATCTGCGCAACGCGTAAGCCAAATTTATAAAAACTGTAGCTCGTTAAAAAGATGAAAGTATATACGTTCCAACGCTGGGTTTGTTTCGTTCTTTTTCTTTTTCTAACATTAATAGTTCCTGAGGAAAAAAAAACAAGCAGGGAAAATTCCAACACGCAGGTGTTGGAAAAGCGTGCCACTAAAGTCTGAACAGCTTTAATGCTTTTGCTAGCAATGATAATTCATCAAAGAGGAACCACGTGACATGGCGTTGATATCGAGGAAATTGAGTCCAAAGTTGAAGAGCTAGGTTAGGTAGCTTTGAGCAAAGGCGTTGTTTTTTTGTGTTTGTTTTTTGTTTTTTGTTTTCAAAACTTTGGAGGGCTCTAGCTCAGAAGAGAAACATTTGCAGCACATATTCATGTAGGAAAATAAAGCCTTATATCGGTATGTGTTGACCCCAAAAATACACTCCATAAGTTTGGCACTTAAGTTTTGCAACACCCTATATTCTTGATATTTTGCTCCCCGCCACCCTTCACAGAACACAACATCTTGACCATGCAAATTTTTAAAATCACAGTTTGACTGTAGAGATATTTTCTCCCCCCCCCCCCTTTCAACGAAAAAGGGGAAAATGGATCGCCTGTCTTTGATGTTCGTCGTATGCTCGTGCACAGATTGTTCGGCTTTACGACTGCCATTTTGGCCTTCTTTATAATGCGTTTTGTGGGTTTATTAATGGATTTTATGACTATCTGATGCTGCCAATGTGATTTTCAGGCGATTTTACATAAAAATCAAAACTCTATAGCGCTGTAGCAAAAGTTTGCAACAAACCCATTGAAAGCTGAAAAGAGAAAATTATTTGATAAGGCTCGATCTTTTTTACCCACATAAAGTATAGACAATAGATATTTCTAAATCCCTCCACCTTTTAAACGGCTTGTTCAGGGATCAAAAATGAGGTTGCGTTATTTTGAAGTCAAAAAGTGTCATTTTCGGAAAAGCCGTGATTCTAAATAATAAAAAAGTTTTTTTTTTCTTTTTTTTTTC
The DNA here is from genome assembly GCA_011764245.1 of Trialeurodes vaporariorum. Lineage (NCBI taxonomy): Eukaryota > Metazoa > Arthropoda > Insecta > Hemiptera > Aleyrodidae > Trialeurodes > Trialeurodes vaporariorum. The sequence continues at coordinate 6,193 of VMOF01000140.1, forward strand.
CCCTTGTAGGTGCTGTCAGCACTTATTTCGATTTTCACGATGTAGATATGTAATATGCATACATGGAACACTTGCAAATTCATGAAAAAATAACCCTTTGATACATGTATACAGCACTAACCATTTCAGGTGCCCTTTACATGTCAAGCATTCTAGGGGTATAGATTAGTAGGTGTGGAGGTTTAAGACGTTTGTGGATTTTAATTCCCCCTCCCCCATTTATTTTGTTGAAAAGTATCGAAAGTTTACAGTTTAAAAATAAGCCATTATTCATTATAAAGCATTGTAATATTATTTTTTTTTTATTGCCGTCGGTCGATATCATTTTTTGTGTTGAAAAAGCTAAGTTCCATATGGACCCATAATTTTCCCCAAAATTTTAAGAAGCTTCCAGTAAAAAATACTGTACGCGCGAGATACTTTTTAGGATAGGTAAATAAGTTATTCCAGAGTCAATTCCATAGCCGCATCGAGGAGGCTGTCCAGGGGTGGAAGACACGTGACAGCCCCTCTCCTTTTTTAGAGCTATTAATGCGAATTTTACCCCCCTTCCTTTGCTCTGGATTTTAAAAACCTTTTTTTCAACAAAACGCCCAAAATTTCCTCAAAAATCCCTTGATTGCATAGACGCTCATAAAGGGGTTTTCAATTTGCCATTCCCCCAGAATTTCAAATGTTTCCAATGACCAAGACCAGTTTAGTGTGACGTCATGAAAAAAATTGGTTCCAAACAAAGGCTCCACCTCACTCGCGCTCTCGTGGGTTTTCCCATATGAAACACGATCCAAATTTTCAAATACAAGTGCTAGTAAACAACATGTTCTTTGCACCAGTTATGTTTATCACACCATTGGGTGCCACGTCCCTTATAAAAATTTCCGATTGTTTCAATGAATTTTCCGATAGGATATATATTCCCGCGCTTTTTTTCCCATAGAAATAATCGAAATTCCATAGAGACAATCGGAATTCGTGTAGATTCAAGCGCGCTGACTATAGCAACGATAGGTCTCATGATTGAAATAAGGCGAAATCATCTATGGTTCTATTCTTACAGTTTTAACTGCCACTTTTTTCTCAGTGATAAAATATGAGCCCGCTACCACACACTTTTTGAAACATCGCGCATCAATGCACAATCACAGTTATATCGAAGAAAGTCCTATGTTTTGTCCTTGTCACACTCACAGTTTCTTAAGAGCACAAAATTCTAGGATATAGGCTCATCAACACCGTCACGACATGTGTTATACCTCGAACAATAGCTTCGATACGAAGAGAAGTTGGAATGATTGAGTGTCATGGCGGTGATACTCCCATAAGAGACCGTGAGTAAGACGAGGACAAAACGTAGAACATCTTTCGGGATAACTGTGATTGTAAATTCGCTTGAGATCTTTTAGGAATTATGTTAGAGTGAAAAGATACTTTAAAATACGTGGAATCTAATGGTGCAATAAAATTTGAGAAAACTGTTCTTTAACTAGCATGAATTTGCGTTCGAAAATTTGGATCTGATTTATTATAGGTAAATCAACGAGAGTGAGAGATAGAGCATTTGTTTGGAACCAATTCTGATCGTGACGTCATCACTAAACAGGTCTACTTAAGGATATGAATGAGTCCCTATCTTTTCTATACCCCGCCCGCTCTTCATCAATACCTCGCCATCACTTCTTTTCGAAACCCTCGTCAAACAGATTTTGACACATTTAGGGTCTTTAGACCCTGCGCGGCCCGACCGCTTAATGCACCGTGAAGAAATCTTGTGACCGATGGAGCCCAAAGGCGAGGGGCAAAGAGGGTTCCTGCGGGAGATGTTTCCACCCCCCTCCTGCCTTGGAATTTTGACTCATAGGTTGGCACAAATGACTTAGGTTGCTGGACCTGTATGGAATTCTCGTTCAAAGGAATTCGACTTTGACGCTTAATAACTTATTGAAATTAACAGGAATACCAAAACTGTTACAATTTTAAGAAAATAGACGCCGAGACCTCCTGGATTGCAGCAATAAATTAACGATTAATGAAACCAGTTTTAAGAAAACACGTTTTTAATTTTTCAAACCTTTCCCACCAAGGTTTTGCCGTAAGCAAAGCATGCAACCCATATATTAGATATGAAAATGAAAACAAAAAGCGTACCGTATATATACGGCACGCTTAAAATTGGTAAACTTACTTTAAAATCCACCCTCGCACTCCCCCTTTGAAACGCCTCCCGGAAATTTCAAATACGCCAACAAATGGTTCCTTCTAAGGTGTAAATACACCCGAAGTTTTATTTTTTTTCTCTCAAACCAGTAAACAGTTTGAGGGAGGGCGGGCTTAATGAACACACTGTACTTACATAAATCGCAATCGGAAAGATCGGGGAAGGCAACAAAGTCGTGATGATCAGTGGCGTAGCGTGCAATTTGGCAACGTTGTACTGAGTCCATTTAAACCCTTATCAAAGGTTGAAAGTGAAGGTGTTCACCGATCACCCAGCAGTTCGATCTTTTTCAGGGGTTTAAATGGACGAACTGCAACGTTGCCAAATTGCACGCTACGCCACTGGTGGTGATATAAGAAGATACTGTGCACAAAAATTAATTTTCTAGAGACGTTTCTTCTGAAGACATCTTGCAACTCCTTACTACGCGTCATTCTTTCAGATTTCAATCTTCGGAGTCGATGGTGCTGTTGTCGGGAGGGTTGATGATCAAAGAGAGAGGGGTGGCCAAGGATCTCTTTCCGTTCAGGTGAAAGTACTTACAATTTTGTTAGAATATCAAAATGACCCCCAAACATGTTTGTTTTCACTTAAACCATTCATCTACTAATAGTGAGGCGTAATATTCCTTAACGCTACTTTTTTCCCCTTTAAACACATTAGAAAGGTCGAAACTTCTAGTCATCGGCAATGACCGAATCATTCGATTTTTTCAGTAAGTTTGAATGGAGAAAGTACATCGTATCCAAGTTTCGAGCCTCGCTACAGCACGTCGCAAATGCTTAAAGCCTGATCTACTTTGGCATCATGTCGCGTCGGATCGAGAGAGATAAAAGGGGGGGGGAATGACAATTGAAAGAAATAAGAGACAAATTAAATTAAATTAAAAAAAAACAAAACAAAACAAAAAAACTAATACGAGGGTTGTCCGTAAATTAAGGTCTCCAAAGCTGTTTCACATATTTCACATAGAAAAAATCATTTTATTGAAAAAGCAAGTACAGATTCTGAAAGCTTGAACTCTTGGCTTTTTTTCTACGTAGTTGCCATTACGATCAAAACATTTTTCATGTCTCTCAGAAAGCTTTTTCAAATTCGCGTCATACCCGGCCTCTCCCGCCAACTCGCATAGTGAGGAATTGACAGCTTCTTCGAGCTCCTCAAGACCCCCAAGTGTCGTTTCAAGTTGGGGAACAAATAATAGTTGCTTGGGGCCAAATCAGGACTATATGGAAGGTGGTCGATGGTTTCCCACCCGAATTTGGCGATGCGAACTGTCGTGACGAGGAGGACGTGAGTTGAAAGCGGGCGTTGTCATGGTGTAAACGGACTCCTTTGGTCTGGCAACCTCTCCTTTTGTTCTGTATGGCCTGGCGCAGTTTTGTTGGTGTCTTGCAGTACCTTTCCTCATTGATTATCGTACCTCTTTCGAGGCAGTCGACCAGCAAAACGCCTTTGTGTCCAAGAATACAGGCCACAGGGTCATACAGAACAAAAGGAGAGGTTGGCAGACCAAAGGAGTCCGTTTACACCATGACAATGCCCGCTTTCAACTCACGTCCTCCTCGTCACGACAGTTCGCATCGCCAAATTCGGGTGGGAAACCATCGACCACCTTCCATATAGTCCTGATTTGGCCCCAAGCAACTATTATTTGTTCCCCAACTTGAAACGACACTTGGGGGTCTTGAGGAGCTCGAAGAAGCTGTCAATTCCTCACTATGCGAGTTGGCGGGAGAGGCCGGGTATGACGCGAATTTGAAAAAGCTTTCTGAGAGACATGAAAAATGTTTTGATCGTAATGGCAACTACGTAGAAAAAAAGCCAAGAGTTCAAGCTTTCAGAATCTGTACTTGTTTTTTCAATAAAATGATTTTTTCTATGTGAAATACGTGAAACAGCTTTGGAGACCTTAATTTACGGACAACCCTCGTAAATGAAAAAAAATAATAATCAGAAATGGCAGGTCAATGGGTTTTTGGTATTGTTCAGACTTTTGCCATAGAATTAAAATGAGCCAATTCTAGAGCTAAGTCACTTAGAAATCAACGTTGAGAGCATCAAAAGTTTTAAAGTTGACTCGCAAACGTAATCAGTGCGTTCAAACAAGCTTTCAATGCAGTGGTGGAGTCCTATCTAATTCTCCATAGGTACTCTAAGAATACTTGATCATAAAGTTTTGGACGAAATAGATGAAACTCTCGTCCGATTGTGACTCGCTGTACTCAGGAAACAATGGCGAAGCGTGCAATCAGGTAACGATGCAATTGGCTCATTAAAATGCACGAAAAATATCGAACTGTTTAGGGTTCGGCGATGACCATTGAATCCGACATTTTCCATGGGTTCAAATGGACAAATGCCACGCTGTCAGATAGCTGCACGCTTCGCCACTGACAGGAAAAAATAAACAGTAGAAATTGAACTACGAACACTTTCTCACATCAATTTGATCTAAAAAGAGCCCTATTATTAGGGGGAAGAAAAATATTATCACAGAATGTTAAATTAGAATCATTGTGGTAACTTGCCTCAGCAAAGGTTAGGTTAGGTTAGTTTAGGTTATCTAGAGTAATTGACACCCAAATCTCTCGACTCATCGGTTTGGTCCCTTGACACTTTTATGTCTGGAGGCGAAAATTGACATTAATAAATTCATGTCACAGGAGGAGAGGCAAGCCGAAAAGGGTGTAGGATGGCAAGATCACAGGGGCAAAACATCATCGGCGAAAGAAAGCGCGAACGACGATATCACCAGCCTAGGACAGATGGACCAACATTTAACGACGAGGGAGGGTGGCAAGTCAGAAGGGCTGAAATTGCCGACGATTAGAGCGATAAGGAAGAAATTCAAGAACTGCGCACCTACTGGGTCAACAGATTCTACTGGAGGAAAAAGCAAAGCCACGGTAAGGTGCGACACAATGAAAGACTTGAAAAAATCGATCACTGGCAGCAAAACATTCCAGAATGTGAGAATATCATCAAGCAATGCATTCGAGAGTATGAAACCAATCGGCAAAAAATTCTCGGGGTGTTTTGGAAGTATGCTCGGTGCTATCAGAGCTTCATCGGGAGGGTACGGTGGAAGTCAGCGGACTAACGCTGCCGCGGAAAAGAGACCCAGCTTTGAAGGAAGGACTCCCGGCATCGGACGCCCAAGGGAGCAAAATGACTGACGAAGAAAGGGCTGAAGGGATAAAGAATGTAATGAAGGCTGCGGGGGACAAACCTGTCTCCTCAGACCAATTGTTCGGTTTTCAGGCTGATTTGGACCCGAAGATGGCTAATTCCGCATTTTTAGAGGTCGCGAGAAACAAGAAAGCCTCAGCCAAAGGCAAGAAGTAAAACTCCATCAGGCAAGAGTTGGTAAAAGCGTGCCCAATATGTTAAGGAATAGTATTTTAGGCGCACCGTTGGCACAACGTGCGCCTATTGAAATCGCCCTGATACTCAATAGAGTATACTACGCCCCCTTGTGATCAAATGGCGAAATGAGCTTTTTTGATGTCGTGAAATTTAGGTTGTGTCCTGTGTTTTTTTTATGCTAATTTCATTTGAAGAGTTAATGTTCTCCCAGCCACGACTGAATTCTGAGTTGGTTGGGAGTAATTTCATGTTCATTGATCGACGTTTTTTTAAAGTTATTCTATGTCAAAAATTTCCAACCTCACTTTTTGATTATTTTAAATTGTCCCGGTATATATTCTAGGTGATCAAGAGAATCAATCATTTGCCGTTCTGAATGTTTGTTTTTTTTGCATGTAAATGCAATTATTATAATTAATTATAGCGTGTGGTCAAACGCAAAACGGAAAGTCCCTACAGCAAGAGCTCTGAACATTCCTTATCTCAATACTCAGAATTCTCATTTAATTACCAAAAATTACTGCGCATCGACGAGGATCCCTTATTAATCAGCCCTGATGTCGTTGTTTCCATAGTGGTCTCTGCCCTAACCTCCTCCATATTTCCTATCAACTTTCAGCTATTTTTTTAGCT
>VMOF01000141.1:0-12401 GCA_011764245.1 Trialeurodes vaporariorum
AAACCTCAGTGGATAAAACATGCTGCCGTGTGTATGATTAGATATGAAGTTACAGCATACAGAAACAATGTAAGAAAGAAATTCATAGAGTGCAGAAAGCTGGAGAAGAGCTATAGGTAATAAGTAATGTGTTTAAAATGGGTAAAAAAGAAGTCAGTTGACGTGGTTCTCTACCAAGTATACCATTAAGTACACTATCTTCTCACCATATAATCAGGAGGGTTGAGGTTGTTCTGCTTAGTATAGATTACAGTTTGATTTTGCCTATAATTGGTCGCAAAGTGATGTCGCAGCGCATCAAAAAATAGGCTGAAGCACCAGCTTATCAATTGCTCAGTGAGCAGTTCAAGCTGTCAACTGCCATCTCATGTAAGACCACACATACCAAGGTAATCGCATCACCCTCACAATCAACACAAAAGTTTCCGCCCATTATTTACTACTTAGTCTGGGATTGTTATAGAAGTATAACCAAAGTGAACCAGCATAAAGACACATTCTGGTCTGGTAGAGAATAGCTGATAGAGGTTATTACAGGGATGAGGAAACTTACCTTGGTGAATGCTTTTATTACACTCTATTTCCTCTAGTAGAATTATGATCAGGCTGCTTATTCTTCTGCTGATATAGCTAACTGTCTGCGCAAAGATTTCTTGGTCAGGGTTTCTTTTTTACAACCCTCGGATACAAGAAATACTTGACTAACAGCTCAGACTTAGGGTGGCTAGATGTATGACTGGATCAACATGCAGTATCATCCATTATGATGGCAGCTCAGATATAATGGGGAAAGGTGACCCGAGACCGACGAACTGATCGGAGGGGGCCGAGCAGGCTTCATTTGCGACAGAAAGGTGGTCTATCAAACTATTTCTTTAACCTACTATTCTATCTGTCACGCATATGCATTGCAAAGATGGTGCAGTTTAGTCTAAGGGCCGCTATCTTCTACTCAACCAATATTCCTGTGAGGCAATGAGCTATAACTTTAGAGTGGCACATCAAGGAACGTTCCGCTGGTTCATTCTTGTCACCTAGGGCGCTGCCATGCCATCTTGCCGTAAAAATCGATTTTGAGGTTAAGTTTTGTAGGTTGTTTCCGGTCGTTTCGTAAACAAGCTCGGGCATCGCCGGAAATGGCCTTCAAAATTTAACCTCAAACCTTGGAATCTGCCGTCCAAATTCCCGCCAAATTCCGAACGACCTACAAAATTTAACCTCAAACCTTGAAATCTGCCGTCCAAATTCCGCTTTTTCCCGGGATTCCTTCTACCCTGTGTGGCGCAAGGTGGACCAGCCCGCTGCCACTCTAAAGTTATAGCTCATTGCTGTGAGGTTACATTCAAACAGGTTAAACTATGATAGGTCAGAACATCGAGCGGCCCTCATACTAAACTGTTTCCTGCAAAGATTTTGCCATTTTGAATGAGCAACCAAGCCCAGAATCAAGGAACACACTGACCACAATTAATGCGAGATATTATTAATTATACAGAGTTCAGTGAGCAAATTCAATGGTTGCTTGACATGACACCAATGACAAATAGTATGGTTAGGTACTCTATAGGTAGGCCCGATGGAAGCCTCAGAGGCGAAGGCTACAATCACCCGGAGGTTACCGAATTCCACAGCAAAGTCATCTGAAACTATTTTGTTAGTTGAGCACTCGGTCACGGCACTACATACTAGATAATAGATGAATTGTTGTTCACTTTAAGCAGTCCAGGTGAAAGAGTTGCTCCTCCGCAATGACTCCGACTAAAAACAACACTGATTTACCGAGCGAAGTTGGAGCATAAAACTCCAAGTACAGAATCCATCCGGCGATCAAGGATTAAATAATGAAATGAAATATTGATGGTCGCAAATACTTTCAATTTAAAGAGAGCGAATAATTCGAATACAGTCGTAACCGAAAGAACGGTATTGAGCGAAACAAAAACACTGCAGGGAGGCCAGGTTTTTTTTTTATAAAAAATCATTACGGCGACCGTGAAAATCACCACTTCCGATTAAAAATCACCACTCTTGACTCTTCAAAATCACCGATTTTTTCACCACCTCTAAAATCGAAGAATCCTGCTTAATTTCGGCTTTTATACACCTCAGGCATTAATGAACACTTATTATAAACCACTACCGAGGCATTCTCACATAACTCTGACTGGTTTCTTAGGTTAAAAATTATTTTTCTGTTTAATGATGGAGCAGAACTGTAACTCTGGCAGACTTTTCAAAGTTAACTCCCGACCAACCCAACAACCAATGGTACTAATGAGCACCACTTCTTGGCGAACCGGCGATTTTTCATGCCCTTTCTTGATTTTCACCGAATCCGAGCGCAGAATTGAGTATTCTAATTAATACATCCTTGATATTGATGTAACTGGAAAAAAAGGGGGGGGGGAACAAAACGGAAAACAAATCGAGGAAGTTGAAACACACAAACCATTTCGATATGGATACCTCGATGTGTACTCCAGTAAATCTGATTTTGCTGGATTTTTTTTATCTTATTTTTTTTTTTTATCTGATTTTAGTAGGGTAAGGACAGTACTCGGTAGGTATATTTTTGAAAAGTTAAGCCTTCTAATTCCAAGGATTTTTTTTTTTTGAGCAGATAATTTCTTTTCTTTGGAACTTATCTCAATCAGATCTGAGAACCTCTTTATAGAAGAATTGATTTAAAATTACTCATTTTTACCTATTAAGTAAATGTGGTATTAATGTTAAATGAATGCTATTGAATTATTTTTACTACCCCCTCCTCATAAATGTTTTAATTTTCTATGGGACACTTTTTCTTGGTGGAATAAGTTTTTAGGGGGAAAAAAGTTGAAAGTTCCACATTTTAATTCACAAAATATACTTAATTTTTAGAGCAGGACCCACATCCCTCGGCTAGGATTGCTAGGAAGAAGAAATACTAAGGTACCTTAGCATTATAAAGTAGAAACGAATGAAAAATCAAATAAATTTTTAGAACGAATTTACTAACAAAACTAAAATTTTGTTGCTGACAGAAACAAAATGGAGACAAGTATGTAAACCACAAACGAAGAGATCAATAAAAAAAAATACTGGAGTAGATTACAAAAATCGATAACAAAAGAATGACAAAATCAAAATAATATCTATGAGGAAGTCAAATAAGGTAAACACTTTTACTTTGGGGCCACATGATTGAGCCTAATTGTGCAGGCAATTCAAAGAGCAATGAATAGGTTTTTGTTCAAAAGTTCTAGGATATTTATAAATTCTAGGAAAAAAACAGAGAAGAGAACTTAGTACGGAGGTGAATTTCGTGGGTATATGAGCGGAGAAAAACAGAAAAGGAAACAGACAAATCTAAACGGATGAAAGTAGCAGTATGAAAACTGGACAAAATCATGATGGGGAAAACTATATGAAGCTCAATACTAACGTTTATTTTAAGAAACGCTTCCAAAAAAACTAAAAATAAAGAATCAAAGTTTTAAACAAAAAATAAAGTTTCATATTAGAGGAAAATCTAACAAAATAGAAAAAAAAATTGCCATTATGAGATCAATTCTCATTAAATCAAATAACACTACGAAGAGAGAGAGAGAGAAAAAAACAAAACAAAACACAGGAACAAAAACAAAGATTATTATATAATAGTACCAGAGAAAACCTAAGTTAAAGTGTCTAGCATCACTGAAATTAAAAAGTAGTATAACACTTTTAACTAGACACAATTTTGTACTCAAACAATCTAAAATATAGTCAAACAGATAAAATAACAATTATCAAAAATACTGAATTTGAAATTCAATTTAAAAAAAAAAAAAATAATAATCAGTCATAAGTTGCAAAAAAGATCACAGAATAGGAATAAGACTATGGAGGATAGGACAGTACCCTGAGGGGGTAATCTTCTTCATCGTTCTGATCGTCCTCCGCATCAGTTACATTAATATTTGTATAAGTATACATATCATTGCAGTGTTTGGCTAGCATTGATTGGCTGACAACAAGATTGTAACATTGTTTGTCCTGCCTTTTCAATAAGTTTTTTGAGTGCAGAATGTTTCCTAATGTGGTTGTTGCTAACTGATTTCGAATTTTAGTCGCGTTTAAATTTACTTGAGAGAAAATTCTTTCAACATATGCACTACTATGAGGAAGACTCAAAATGAAGTTAACAAGCTTGTTGATCAAGGGAAATTTTTCATCGCCATTACCTATACGAACATTTTTTACTTGTTTCCAGTATTGAAGATACTCTAAATCTGTGCTGATGTCTTTATAATTTTTCAGCTGCAGCCATTCTCGGTCAATATTATCTATGTCTATTTGTAAAGTATTTTTCACAAACTCGGCTACTGGTGAGAGGAACTCAATTTCTGACATTTTTTTAGGATCGATAAAAGCAGTCAATTTTAAAAACTGACAATGGCTACTGCTGAACGAAAATCTTGAATACATTTGATGAGCTAGGGTTACATAATAATTTTGAATGGTGACTCGAAAGGCATTTAGCTGATCGTTAGTGAGATTAGCTTCATTTAAGGTGATGGTTAAATTGCACTTGCCACCTAAATGAATTTCCTGTAAAGGGCGGAAATTGGAAGGCACACGATATTGAATTGCCACAACATACTTCTCCATGCATTCTTTTTTTAAATAAAAGCCAAGAATTGTTCGATAAGTCGACTCATATTTCGGGTACAAAAGATGGATTTGGGGTGACTCTGATTGAAATTCTTGATTCAATTCAGAGACAAAAGGTAACACCCAACTTAAGAATTGGATTGTCATTAGAGTGGTTTGTTCGCTCATTTTCAGATACAGCCGTCGAGCATTGGGGTCCGTCTGACCTTCTTGACAAAAAACAATTTTAAAGGCTCCCACAGCTTTAATACACGCTGTACACAGGCATTCATGGATAACCATCTGGTGTCACTAAGTCTGAGGACTTTGTGGATCTTCATATTGAGCAGTCCAAGAATATCCTCAAACTCACCTACTCGCTTTGGACTTAACTTAAAATAGGCATAGATGGATTTTAGCAACTCCTCTGCATCTTCTGATAAAATTTTACTGGCCTCTGAGGCACACAACACCAAGGAGTGGCAGATGCATTTAATAAAAATCATCTCTGGGATGTCTTTTTTCATCAATGCTAGAAGTCCTCCTTTCGTGCCAGCCAGCACACTCGCACCGTCCGAGCCTAGAGCTATGCAATTCTTGAAGAAACGTATATTTTTTTGCTGAAAAAAAGTCCTTTATGAGTTTGTAAAGACCGACTGCTGTAGAGTCTTTAACATCTACGAGTGTTAAAAACTGGTCGGATATAACAAAATTTTTCACCAATCTAACAACAAGAGCGAGTCTTTTGTTATTCTTGTCAGTAGACTCGTCTGCTATTAGACTAAATTTGTTACTAACTAAATCTATAATTAGTTGCTCTTCTGCCTCCTTGCCAACTACATTATTGACAAGGGCTCGGCACTTTGTTACTGCATGAAATCTCATTAATAATGTTTTGATCGGCTGGTACAGTTTTGATAATTTTTACCAGATGGTCTGCCACTTTGAACGCCAAGTTGTGCTCAGCAATAAAAGCAGAGAGCCTAATTTCAAAAAGTTTGGCGGTTGTTCGGATTGGACTCTCTTTCTGTGCCTCTCGAATGTCCGGTTGAGTTCCTACTGTGGCATTTTCGAGACCGGAATGTTTACTTGTTTTACGATGCCGATTTACAGCACCTAAAGAAGCTTTTTTGTGCTCATTACAGCATTTACAGTAAAGTGAAAAGATCCTTTGGAGCTAGGTGCGATCCATTTTTTAAAATTTTCGACTTTCTCCCAATCAGGTCTGAAAAAAAAAATTAAAAATCAATATCATGAAAAAGAAGTTGAAAAAGTCCGTTGGGGTTTCAGGTTTCAGTGTGCCTGGAGAGAGAAAACTAAGTATTGCATAATGTGGTTAGTGAGGAACAAACAATAATTAAGAAAAAATAAAGTAAAATAAGATTACAAAAATTATCCTGAAATTGAAACTGGAAAAAAAAGTCCTGAAATTTGGGGTTATTTAAAAAATGAAATTGACTGATTGGAGAGTTTGAAAATTTAGTGATGAAATAGGGCGATGAATATTCCCTGATTAAAGTAGCTCATTGTATAGTTTATACTTTCAAACAGCAAGAAATACACATTTCAACATCTAGAGCATAACTTTTTACTCCTAAGAGAAACGTTATCATCAAGAATATTTTTCAGAACACTTGTGAGGATTAAATTTTTATAAGTTCACGCACCTGTACTTATGTAAAAATTTTCTTTTCTTTTTGGGAGATTTTGACTGTTTTTTAGAAGACGGAAGTTTACGTTCTTTTTTCTGGCGTTTTTTTTTTTTTTTTTTTTTTTTTTTTTTTTTTTTTTAAGGCTGTTTCATTATCAGACTTTTCTTTACCTGAATTTATTTCAGAGGACTCAATCTGAAACACAAAATCAAATACTTAAGAAACAGGTTCATAAATTGAATCAGCTCAAGCAAAAACGTCCGATGTCTAAAAGACACATCAAACTCCAGGCCTTATAATTGGTCTTTTGAAGAAAGTCAAAAAGTGATGTATTTTAGTAAAGAGTTGTAGGAAGGGCATACAACTGTTTCCCCTCCCAACCCCCACTGAAAGCAGAGTAGTTTTAAAAATAGGACTTTGGACGTTTTCGCATGAGCTGATTCGCTGGACTTGCAAGGGACAGGCCGCTTTCAGAAGGACATTTTGCTCATAATGCGTTGATTAATTTAGCGACCGACTTTTTTTTGTAAGACTGCTGATTGCAACACTGACTCAAACCTCTGATTTAATCACTTGAAATACAAAAGGTCAATCTGAGGGGGAAAAAATACAAGTAAACACCAAATAAAACTGAACCAAATTGACTTCTTACTTCTGAATCATTAAGCTGAAAAATTTCATCGTCAGTCTCAGGACAATATACATCTTCTTCATCAGACTCACAACCCAAATCAAGACCTGCCGCATCTGCATTTCTTTTTGCCGCTTTTCTTTGAGATCTCTGAAAAGTTAAAGGAAAAGATAAAACTGTAATCTGAACTTAGAATGTTAATCCAAATTAATGGACTGATTCTATTTTAGAGTCACAGTTGACATTGTTAAGAAAGACAATTTATCTTTAAAATTTAATTAATTACTTGGCTGAGAAATATGTACACTTAATTCTGAGGGAGCACATGACTCCTCCTTCACTGAGTCAAGGGACAAATACTTAACTGAACACTATTCATGCAAAAGAAATATTAAGAAATACCAATAGGGATTCACAAGAAGCTTGTGGTGCGGAATCAGCCAGTACTGCCTAAGCATCACCTGGGTGGCCTAGGGTGTTTAGACACGGGTGGCCAAAGAGCTGTTTCTTTCCTACTTTTGCACACAGCTTAAGTAAATTGTGTAAGCAGGATTAGGTGCAAATATTAAAAAGTAACATGGTTTACGCAAATTAAAAGTCACTACTTAAATTACATTGTTACATGAATAAATATGTGAGTTCGTTGAACTGAGTTTGTATTCGCACCCACAATTAAACATGCATCTTCAGTCCTTATTTATTCTTTCGTTAAAGGTTCATGTATGTCCTATTAACTGAACGCTCCAAAATGAGCTTCTGCGTGAATGATAAGTGTAGCGCAGTAGCCACCCTGTGTGCACTCATTCTGTGTGTTTTTGGACTTGGCCTGGGTGGCTACCGCCACTTATGATGAGGAAAATATGATGGAACTGTTGAGGAATTTGAAACTATTTACCTGGCTTTTTCCAGCTTCACTTTGCGTTTTACTGCCACAAAAAACATCCTCTACCACAATGACAGCTTCAGTATCCTTTCTTTCACTATGACTGGGAGTGGACAGACTAGAGGTAATATTTTGACTGGAACACGCGTGAATTTCTGCTTCGACAACAACTTTACTAGTATCAGGAGGCTTGTCAGAGTCAGTATTCGCTGTTTGCGATTTCTTCTGTAAAAGGTAAAAGATAAATTTGAAAAGGGTACCTTGCTATCTCCTTTACCTATTATAATCATCTTATGCAGAGAACAACAGTTTCAATAATCCTTCTGTATTTTTCTGAAGCCTTTGTTTACAATTTACTTGTACAGTCTTGATAACCTGCTACTTTACCACTCTAAACGACACAGTGTAGTAAAATAAATTGAGTCTTCCCATAAACTACAAATCTTATGTTTGGGTAAACCTATGTTTGTCCAAAGCATGATTGTATCATTAAAATCACAGGGGTAAAGTGAAAACCCGTATTAATCTTTGGGTATATAATTGCTCTTTAACGCAAACAATCAAATGCCTCCTTGTCTTGATATACGCTTGTCTTTACAGGTGGTTGTGAGATGAAACCAGGCTACAATATACCATATTTCTCAATAAACTCTGCCTCAACGAATCCTTGATTTAAAGCATCATTTTTATGTTCCTTGCGAAAAATTGAGACTTGTAGGTAAATGTAAATATAAAATGCTTACCGCTTTCTTTAACCATGATTCGAGCATTTTCTTCATATTCGTATCGGTCACGATAACATTTCCAATCTTTTTGGACTCGGAGCACTGCGATTACGACAGAGGTAAACAAACAGATAAAAAACAAACCACTGCCAAGAATATACACGAAAACACACTGCCACGGGATACGTGACACCACTACTTACCTTCTGCAAGCTCGTCTTTTAAATCCACCAATCGCACTGCTAAATAAAAGCGCGAAGTTCAAATTTTCAGTGATGCAAGTCGTTCTATGTTCAAATTCCCATTAAAATGTCATACGATTTATGCATTTTTTAGTAAAAGCTGTTTTAGAACCAAATGTAAAGGATTTTTCTTAAACAAATTGAAAAATCACCACGTTTCCCCAAAATCACCACCACACTCAAAATCACCACCTCAAATCTCCACAGTCAGTCAAAATCACCACATGTGGTGATAAATCACCACACCTGGCCTCCCTGAAAAACAGCCGAGACTGAAAACAACAACATGTTATCATTTGAGGGCCATCATTTTGCATCATTCAACGCCATCGGTTTGACAGTCGGTCGACTGGAGGTTGGCGCCGTCTGGCGGGCGACGGTTACAACAACTGATAATTAAAACGATTCTCTTGTCTCTTGTTCTATGACTGACATGAATTCAATTGAAGATTTCTCCCTTAATATTGCTCGGATCGTTAAAATGTTGACAAAAGCACGCGCACGGAAGCAATACGGACATTTCTGTACCAAGTTTTTTTTGGATCCGTGCCGCCGTTTACCCTGTAGGACTTTCCGATTAATTGCTCTGAAATGCTTCTGAAACAGAACAACCGGCAAGTTTTTTGACGATTCCTCCGAGCACTGAAATCGGATTGGTCTCAAAATTGAAAGCAACTTAAACTAGAACATTACGAATCTAACGGTACCAAGTTTTAATGATTTGGAGCAATGGTTCTCTCGCAATCGTCCGTGTAAAATTCATGATGACCAAACGTGCAGTTTTAGACGCTTAAATTAGCTGTTTTTTCCTAATATCTTTCTTATAAATTGTTCGATTGATTTGAAATTTTAGAATCATCATCTGAAGATGATGATGGGGCACTCCCCATAATTCGTTTAGATTCGGGCATAGGGAGTAGCGACGCGAGCTTAACGAGCGCTCTAATTGGTCGTTGGATTTAGGCCTTCACAGTGGCGAGCAGGAGTCAAATCAACGAGTTATATCAGTCATACCTACCTGTACCTGTAGATACATGTACTATCGACGAATTAAAGATTGTCGCGAGATTTTCACACATATTCAGTTATGGGACTGATCTGCTGCAGCTTTCCCGCCCCAACCGCGCTGGTCTCCCGCCTGCAAGGTGTGAGGAATATGAATTGAATAGTGGCCGAACCGGAACCCTGAAGGCGAAACTTAGCTCGTAAGAATCTCGCGACAATATTTAATTGGTCGATAGTACATACATGTTACATGGCCTATCCCAAAGTATCACAACATGACGATCTGATTCTGGTTTGTTTGCGTCATTTATTTTAATTTTAAATCAAAAGTCGTAATTAATGAGTCTGTTGCGTACTTTTGCTACCGCAATATGACGGAAATAAAGATGCGAAGAAATCGATCGATATGGGGTGATATGGGGTTTTGATTAGCGGTTTAACTGGAATCGATGATTAACGATCCCAAAACGCCGAAATCGCGAAATTTGCTCTGTTGCGTGTATGTAAGTGTCGGTGCCCCAACCGCGTCTCTTGGCATCTGTGTTCTGTTCTGTGTTCTTACTTTTTTTTCTTTCTTTTTTTTTTTTTACTTGGCCGGGGGCTACCGCCCCTTATGATAAAAAATTTGGGTCCCCATTTGAAGTGTTGGATTTAGGGAGGTCCTGCCCTCACCGGGGGCCCCTTAGAGAGGGCCCCCTAATCGGTGACCCCATTAACAGATGTCCCCCTCAAAATAATCGAACACGTGTTTCAGCGTTTTTCGAAATTCGGAGCCGTTCTCGAGATATTCGGCCTGGCTCGTTTTTTAATTGACACCGTGTATAACAAGAGAGAAAATAGGCAATCTAGCAATCTTGCATGCGGATTTTTGAAGGAAAGCTGAAGAAAAAGAGAGGACTTGCTCTCTTTTGATAGCAAATCTCCTCGAGGCTGGACAGGAAGGACCAACTTTGGTAATTCCTTCGTAATCCAGAAGATCGGAATGACGAAAAAAATCAAAAGAAAATAAACAACCCGAAATCCCATTCGGAAACTCGGCAAAACTGGCGAATTATATTTGTTAACTTCCATTCTAGAACGTAACTCAAGCTGTCTTGATTTGTTATCGAACAGTAAAAAACGTTTCTTTCATATATCCTCGAGCCAAGCCGAGCTTCTCTTCAAAAGCTTGAGAAGTGTTTCCGGATTGCTTATCTTCCTTTGTGTAGTGTTATTTCGAGTCTAGGTATATTATCAAGTAGAGTCCCCATATGTAGAGAGTTAAGACAAAGTGAAACCATGGGCGCCGCCATTGGATGCGATTTTGCACTTTTGTTTACATTCTGATGGCCGTTGTTGTGTTTTGGTCCATTGCAAAGATTACCGTGCCGTTGAGTTTTTAACGGTATAATCTTTCACTGCTCTTGTTGATCGACATCCACTTACGCTTTGGAAGATTCTTTTGGGATTTAAAGACATTTTGAGGTTTATCACGATTAAAATCAACAGATTCATCTATAATTAACACATAATCCGTAAAACACCGTTGGTAAACAACTACGATTGTAAACAAAAGTGCAAAATCGCATCCAATGGCTGCGTCCGTAGAGCCTGAAACTCATCGACCAATCAGAAGTTGACTACCCTCTTGTCTTAACTCTCTACTTATAGGGACTCTAGTATCGAGGTTCAGCCCCTTTGATGAATGAGCACCATAGAATCCATGGTGCTAGCACCATGAGCACCATGGAATCCATGGTGCTAGCACCATGAGCACCATGCAATTCATGGTGCTAGCACAATGAGCACCATGGAATCCATGGTGCTAGCACCATTCCAATTAGCACCATGATGAGACTCATGGTGCTAGCACCATGAAATCCATGGTGCTCATGGTGTCAGCACCATTCCAATTAGCACCATGAGCATCATCATGGTGCTCATGAGCAACATGGTAGCATACTGTTCTCAACAGCGCACTCTAGGTGAGAAAAAATAAAATGATTCTCATGTGGTGCCGTCAGATACGCAGCTGCTGTTGCAGGGAACGTTATGTCTGCAGACCAGTCTGAGCTGAGACACCATTCTGAAGGTTATTCGTTCATATTTGAAACGATTAACGGTGCCCGGCCCGGTACCTGAACCCAGGTTTCTGGCGTGCTAGACAAGTGCTTTACGCTTTGAGCTACCAGATCGCATATGGAGAAGGGCTGTCAAAACACTCTTATAAATGAGCACCATGGAAAACATGGTGCTAGCAACATAGCACCATGAGCACCATGAGCACCATGGAAATCATGGTGCCAGCATCATAGCACCATGAGCACCATGGAAAACGAAGTGCCAGCTTCATCGGCCATGGTGCCATATAACAACATCGGTCATGGTGCTGTGTTCAGTGGAGGATCCACGGGGGAGCACGGGGGCACGTGCCCCCCCCCCCCCCAGAAGCCTCAAATGGTGCCTTTTTTCTAGAGAAAATATCCCGAAATCGCTTCCACCAACGCTTCAAATTTCAAAATTTCACAGGCGTGCCCCCCCCCCCCCCCCCCCCCCCCCCCCAGAAAAATTTCCTGGATCCACCACTGGCTGTGTTGCTAAAATGCTTACCAGGGAAACTGGATAAACGAAACAGTGCTTGATGGTGGAGTCACACTGATTTTAATTTTG
>VMOF01000142.1:0-12300 GCA_011764245.1 Trialeurodes vaporariorum
CAGATTTGAGGAATCACTACAATAAATAGGCCTGTGCGATGTTCGATGCATCGACGCTTATTCGATGTTCAAGGGACATCGAATGCAGTTTGATGTCTCATGAGATGCATCAAAACATCGATCCACATCGAAACAATGATCCAGATCGAAACATCGATCCATATCGATCGACAGTGAAGCATCAATCGATATCGACACATCGATCCGGAGCATCGATGTTACGATTGATGTTGCAATGTTTCGATGTAGATCGATGTTTTGATGTGGATCGATGTTTTGATGCGGCTCAATGATTCAACGTGGAGCGATGTTTCGATATTTTTCAATTTTTTTTTATTTTTCCATGTTTCGAAACATCGCTCCGATTTTGGAAATCGGCATTGAAGCGACTTCAATGGACCGAACGAGACATCGCACAGGCCTAACAATAAGTGCAAGCAAGACATTCTCTGTCTCACTTGCACTCATTAGAAAGATAAATGATAGCAACTAATAATGATGGTTGATGATCTAAAAAAATTTAAGGTCATGAATTAGCGGGTGAGGAGGTCTGTCCCTCCTCTGAAGTCAATTCACACTTTTTAAATCCATACCAGATCATTGCCTATCCAATATTAAATGCAGAGATAGATAAACTGCAACTTTTATTCCCAAGTGAGCCTTTTAACGATGCCGCCCATGGACCCCGCACCATTATTTAACAATCTCTCTTCCGTAACCATCCAGCGACGATGTTTAATTCAGCTTGTCAAATATTTGTAAATGTTTTTGTATTTGTATCCAACTTATGTTCAGACTAGAGATTCGAGGCGAGTTCCTCGTTTTCTTCCTTGAAACAAGTCGGCGCTTTCTCTCTGTCATCTAACTGTAAGCCAATCTCATTGTTCAATGCATCTTTCTTATCTTTAGAAGTAGCTGTAAGTGATGTTACCCAATACATGTAAAGAGTGCAAAGCAGAGACTGAGAAAAGCTAAAGACAATTATTGATTTTATGACTTCCTGCTCAATTGGCATCATTACTCTCTTTGCGTCACAGTGCCATCTCAAGACCATTGGGTACCCTTCAATGAAGAGGCGGTGAGAACAAGATCAGGTGGGGGAGGGAATTGTTAGCCCCAAAAATTGACTTTGCTGATGTCACTAACAAAATAGCTTCATTAGACCGTGCAAAGTGTATACCATTCTTCCTTGAGAGCATAATAGATTGCATTTCCAGCACAATTATCATAATAGGAAAGCTTTCAAACTACTTTGCTTAGAAGAGGAAACAGGCTTCCCATAGAGCAGTTAAAGAGTTGCAAACAAGTGGCAAGAAGGATAGCCCTGACCTAAAGTCGAAACTCACTCGGGATATAAAGGTTGGTCAAGGCCTCTCGCATGCACAGCTTTTCTTGTTTTATGTTTTACTGTGAGTCTTAAGTTTTCTCATCATATTTTTAAGCCCTCAAGCGTCCCTTTTTTAATATCTACTGTCATTTAACAAAACTTTTTTAACTTTCTTCTTTTTTTAAAATTTTAACTTGATAGATCAACTTATAAATAAAACTTGATACTTCATTTATTACTTCGGTAATAAAATCGATAAGAAACCGCTTAAGTGTTTTTTTGCCCCCATAAATTTTTTTACACTGTCTTGAAAAATTTGTTTAACAACTTCTACTCTCTTTCGTATTTTTTTTTTCTTTGTAACTTTTCCTGTTCTCCAAGCGCAATTCTCTTGGATTAATTGTTTCATTCACCAAGGTGTAAATTAATGCTGATAAATGGCCTTATCCTTTAACTATGATTTAAACATTTAATCGATAGTTATGATCGACAGACATCAACAAGTCTCTGATTTTTGAATCCAAAGTATTTTTATTTGTCAATGAGTCCAATCCTTCAGGTTTATTTTATTCCTGGTTTTTTTCTTAACATATTCGCTTAAATATACAATACTTTCTCTATCTTTAGTAATATTCTCATCATTTCTGATTTCCAAGTACATAGCTTCAAAATCACATGTATGATTTGGAATCAACTTTAATGATCTACAAATATCTATGAAATTCTGATTCCGTTTGCAACTGCTTGATTCTTATGCTAATAAATTTCCTCTCATTTACGATACTTGCCATCTAAATAATCATTCAAAATTTGAGGTAAAATTATCCTATGACTTGATATATTCTTATGAGCAATGCTAGACATTGTGAAATTATCTTATTTACTTTTTAATTGTTTTCACTTCAATCAATCCCCACTTCATAAGTTCAGTCAAAGTTTGATGAGCCGTCAATCTCAGAAATTAATTGTGTTTTCCCCTTTTTATTCCATTCTTTATTAATTATTCTTAGTCCATTCGTTTGCTGTAAAATACCAGAATAACAAACAAATGGTTTTGGCTGCTGGAGTTGACTAAGAGCTACTACTCCTACTTCTAAGTGCTACTTTTTTAGATTTTTTTCTCTATCCATTTGAGTGCATTATTTATTAAGTCCATTTACTTACTCATACTCTTAATTTTGTTCCTAAACAATTCAGAAATTACCTTGCCCTCTTATCATTATGTTTATTAATTTTATATCCTTTGTACCTCATAACTTAAAATCATTTAATGTTGTCAATCACTTTTTAACCCTGTAACTCCAAATTGTCTTTTCAGCATACTTTTATTTTGATCACCTTTCCATGCTTAGAAAATTCTCAATTCTTAATGGAGCTGTTGCAAACTTTTGCCACAGGCTTATTAGTAGTTGATCATGAGGTAATACCCTGTAAAAATAACGATTAGCGCACTAAAAAATCACGAAATCCACTCCTAAACTCACAAAATGCTTTTTAATGCGAGACCGTAATGGCGGCCGAGGCCGCGGTTTTCTTATGGCAATTATGTATGCTTCTTCTTCTTCTTGTGTGGTGTTGCGAGACTACCTCGTGTAGATGGCGCTGATTGAAGATAGGGAAACCCAATGCAAACCGCGGCCCCGGCCGCCATTACGGTCTCGCGTTTAAAAGCATTTTGTGAGTTTAGGAGTGGATTTCGTGATTATTTAGTGAACTCATCGTTATTTTTACTGGGTATTACCCCATAATCAGCTTTTCATAAGCCTGTAGCAAAAGTTTGCAACAGCTCCATTACCCAATTGCTTTTTACCCAAAATTGTCGCTGAACTTTTCGAATTTCATTCATTCATTCCTCCTTTCACTCTTCTTATTTTAGTTTTAATTAATTAAATAATATGCAAATGTCTTTATTTTAATTTAAATTAATTGTCGGCATGAATAAAAAAAGGGACTTGAAACTATTTTTTTTTTTTTATATATATATATAAAATGCACAAGTATTCATAGTAGAACTGTGTTTTGAGACTTGAAGCAAGTTATAATGTTACCTTAATCTTCAATGAACAGTATTTTACTATTTCTGGAGAAGAATTAAAAATTAATGTGGGCACTAAAATACTAGATGAAAGTAAATTAAAATAAGTAAAAGGAGTTATGGAACAATCTGGCACTATTATGTGAGAGGTTGCATTGTTCTCTGCAGTAATGTTGAATGAATTTGCAACCTTTTTTAACTATTTTAGTTATTGCGAGCATGAAGGTTACAAGAGTTTTACAGTTCTGTCATCAATTCACCATTTGTGAGCTGTAAGCCTCATTCCTAATGAGATGCAAGGCTACGCAACGGCACAACGCTACGCAATGACACAATGCTACTGAGTTGAACTACATGCGAATGACTGGATCGTTTCCGTTGAAAAGCAAAGGCCTCACATCAGAAAGCAAGGATGCAGGAGAGTTGAGAAATGTTCAACTTCTTGCGTCCCTGCACAGCAGAGAGCTTGAGCCAGATTTTGTAGTCTCCTTTGAGTGGATCTTCACTGATGTGGGTGCACATTGTTTGGCCGCGCCTTTTGAAATTCTGGATGCTGGTTGGTTGATTCTTGAGCTCACTTGGAACAGTTTTGGTTCTCCTTTCCTAGCCAATCAAACTGCGAGTAACAGAGCACTATCAAACGCAAGGTCTTGCGTCTCATTGGAAACCAAACTGTATGGATGAAATGGTGGTACTGAGCATTGTGTGTTTTTCAAAATAAAGTGAGGAGGTGGTTTATTGTTCACTGCCCCTTTGTACTGCCTTCAAAGTTCAAAGCAAACTGATGTCCCCTGAAATCAGTTTGTATGTTAACTAAACAAAAAATTGTATTTACTTATGGATGCCAGTTGAACTACTTCAATTCTGTATTTTAAAACTTTTTAATCAATGATGAAAATTTATGAATTTAGGTGGAAAATTGTAATCTGGGTCAAAAAATCACAAAATTTTTCATTTTTCTCACATAGACGCACTAGGGATTTTTGCATAGTAAAATTGTGAGTTAATGATATTGAATTAACTTCAAACCATTTCTATAGTAAAGTAAATTGCTTCTTTTTAAAATTTGAGGGTGCAAGTGAAAATCAGTGTTAATTTTTCTCGTTGAAGCTCTTTTGGAATGAGAGGCTCAGCTCAGCTGTAAACTTCCTCGTGTTTTATGCTTACTATTGCCTTTGAGAGGTCATAAATTGAAGGGCTCCTTGTAGTCAGTGGTCATTCTCATGCTCTTACACATCTTTGTGCTCTTGCTCATAAACAACCCCTAAAAGTGACTTCATGTACAATGCAGCCCTTCATTCAACGCAATGAATGGTTTTAGTTATTCAATTCACAGTCTTGTACGGAGCCAATCTTAGACTTACCTTCCGAGGAAACAGTGTTAGTAGCATTTGAATTTTGGTTGGCAAAGGGTAATCAGAAATGTATTTTTATAAATTATTTGATGCTTGGTCATATTTCCAATCAAGTATGTTCTAATGTCAAACCATTTGTTTTTCTTCTTCAACTTCGTTCATTCAACTAAGCACTAATTACTTATTCAATCAAGCTACACCTGCTGCTCATGCACTTCTTAGTTTTCTCATTCGATCGTTCATTTAATTGACAAACAGTTGCCTAAAATTAAGTTTTTATCACCTTCCTAGCTTCCCCCACTATTTTAAACAAGGCTTTTCAAATGCACAAATTTTATTTCAGAGGGGGAAAAAAATCTTGAGAGAAAAAAAAAAAGAAATCAAATGTAAAAATAATTGTTTTTATTGATTAAAAAAAAAAAAAAAAAATTGTTATGTATCAATGATACCTTATTACTATTTTTTGTTTGTAATTTTAATTAAATTTTTTCTATGAAAAAATAAATTTTTGCTAGTACATTATGCATTGTTTTCTGGCGTTTACTTTCGATTCTGTAAAAAATCAAAAATGCAAAGACGTCATTCACAGGAAAGATGTTGGGGCATGCAAACCTTTTCTGCATCAAGTCAGTTAGTTCGCTGGCTGTTCACATGCTCAAACTAAGTGAGTACCTGAAAATTGCCACCCAAAGTATCTATTGTTGACTAGCTGTGGATTTAAGGAGCTTAACATCAGGCTTTTTTCTTCCAAATGTCTGCAAACTAAGGGGTAATTTACTGCCTAAGTGTCAATAAAAATTGAGACTGTTTGAAATGAAGACTTCTATTACTATCTAGACTGGACATAATGCCTTCCTGCTGAAGACAATTGGTAGCCAACCACGATCACAGTATGTGCTAAGATTTTCGGAAATACATTAAAGTACATGGGAAAATTACTTTTTTTTTTAAAAAAACGAATTAAAAATACAATAACTTTAAATTCCATAAAACTTAGTACCATTTGAAAGCTTGTGATATGCGGATTTCATATTCAGCCGTTCTACGGAGGCTCAAAGTTGGACCAATGTTCCTCATTTCTACAAGATGCTCCACTGTTTTGGTACCCCGTTGAGACAAACCTACGTGGCTGTATACACTCAATTGTATGTAATCTATGTTATAATTAAAGTCATAATTATTGTTTGTCCCAATAATTTATCGCATAAATTTTATTTTTGTGAGCTGCAACCCTTCAAAAATTGTTTATGAAGAAAACAATTTTAAGAAACACCCTGTAGAAAATCGAGACCCAACTTTAAGCTCCTGTTGAAGGTTCCTCATTCAAAAATCACACATAAAACTGGCCCAAACCGCAATCTGCATATCATGAGCTTTCTAATGGTAGTTTCCAAGTTTAATGGAAAAACATTTTTTTTAGTATTTTTCATTCATTTCTTAAAAAAAATCCTTTTTCCCATTGACTTTAAAGTATTTCCGAAAATCTTTGCACCTACTATCAATTAGGCTGCGACGTAGCCAGGAGTAACTTACAAATTTTGTCCCACTCCTCCCCTTCAGTTAATTCCCCGCCCTATTATCGGCATCATTATGTCCAGTCTAGATAGTATAAAAAATCTACCGTTTAAACGATTGAAAGTAATTAACCAAGACTTTCAAATGCGGTGGCCATCTTGGATTTTATCATTTTGAAAATCTACTATCAAAAATGCCTCCCCTCACCAAGTTTGGATGAATTACTTTGTTTGCTGGTAGAGCAGATAATGTTTTCGTCCAATCAAGAGTTAGTCAAACCTCATTTTTGGCTCAATTTGAAATTTTGGGCAACAGTTTCCTTTGATTGTGATTTGTGTCATTCAAAATAATGTAGTAGTTTCAACTATTATTTTGATAGGGTTTTGTTTTCCTCTGTACATTAGATGCATTTTCAAAACTCAAAATCCCAATTTTTCAATTTCAAAAATCGACAAAACTGCCAAGGCTTGAATTAAATTTCAATCGAAAGATCTTCTCAAGACCCATCTTTTGGTGCAAGGTGGAAGTTGATACGCTGTTTGAATCAACATTTATAGGACATAAAAGGTTTGATTTCGTTCTTGGGTGGCTGGATAAAAAATGTGGGCATTTCTGACGTCTCACACACAGCTCTATCCTCTATCATTCCTTAACGTTTTATTCATTTCTGTGATTGGTACACGCCATGTGGACCCCTTTCTGGCTTTACCAATGTCTCTTTAAAGGTCCTTCACGAGGTAGCGCTATAAGGGCCCAAAAATCGCTTTGTAGGCCTCAACTCAAAAATCGTCGCAGCTATTGACATTTTACTCATTATCAATATTGTTTCTCTGTTATTCAGTCGACACGGTCTTAAATACTTCTTTTGTTAGACCTCCCTCTCCTTTGGAATCGCGAGAAAGTGAAAAACCACCATTACCACCAAACCTGAGACAGGTCAAGCTCCTTCAATCCGTGGCTTATGCAATTCCTTTCCCCCCAAGTAGGAATAGTTATCTCATACTTGTTTCAAGTAAGAACTATTTATTTGATTCGAAAAGTCGTAAATACACTTTATTCTTATTGGACCTGTAAAGAAGTTTGCTAAGTGGTTTGAAAGGTAGGAAATATTTTTTTATTTTAGATGTCCCAGCATAGGAAAATTGAATTTTTGAGGAGTTTTTTTGTTCATCATTATTCAATGAGATTTGATCATCAACAAATTGTGGAAAGATGCTACATAACTTGCTTTAGTTTGCATCCCGGATCAAGACATTTGCTAGAATTCAAGATCACAATTATTTTCAAAGGTTATTTTTTAAGAGTTCAAAAACTACGATTTTGGAACTGAGCGGTGGTTTTCAGAACCAGTACTCTGCTTCATCGCGGCCGGGCGCCGCGATGAAGCAGATTTTTCTGGAAATTCGGAATGAACTTAAAAATGATGATATGGGACCAATTTTAAATGTTCGGCATATAGATTAGACGGTCCCCGAAAGACGATGGATGGTGAGCGTTTATGCGTGGTTTAAAATGGCCGTACGTGCTCACCAATCATCCGCGAGCAGGACCGTCGCGCGTTGGTACCGAGCATTTATTGGTCCATGGTTCATTTTTGGAAAGTAGAATTACCTTTCTTCTACTTTGGTAACTGGGGTCAGGAAAGGATAGGGGAAAGTCGTCATCGGCTGGAACCTGGTCAGCGAGCTGATCGTTTACTTCTTTGTTGAACTGTCACATAGGCAGATATGGGGGGGGGGCTGACAATTTTGGAAACAAAAAACGTTTAGCCATCTAGCCATGCGATGTGGCACATCCCAACATTTCGGCTCTCATGGAGAATTCAAGGAGCAAAAACAAAAAGGTCGTTGGGGGGGGGGGGGAGATTTCCTCCAAAATTGGCCTGGATTGCAAGAGAAAAATGCTCATGAAGCAGCTCGATGGTCAAAGTTATTGGAGCTAGCAAACGCACGAGAAGCAAGAAAAAAGTCACCAGTTTTTCTTAACCCCCCCCCCCCCCCCCCACCCCAGAAAAAATCCTAGTTCCACCTCTGTAAACCGATTGCTAAAACTGGAATTGAGTGTCGCTATCGGTCGATGAGCACAGGACTTCGCCATTGCTATGGGAACCATTGTAAAATTCCCATTTGTTACCGTTCTCGGTAGTAGGAAATGCAAAATAATGCTACCCGTGAGCAGCCTTTATAATACTAGCGGGAACGGGTGACTGATAACTAAGGTCATCATATTTTTATCTGAAAAGTACTCGTTCTAGAGAACACTTTCGGCACTTAGTTTTTTAAAATGCGATCTTTTTTTGGAGAAGATCTGATTTTTTGAAAATTGGTCGATATCGAACTTTGAGGTTCGATGTATCAAAGACGAAAATCGATATCGACATTACGTTAAAAGTCTTAGAATTTTGTGCTTTTTCCGAATCTGTAATAAAAATGGGGGGGTCCCTATTTGAGATATGCAAGTTAGGGGGATGGTGCACCACGCCCCGGCCCCCCTGGGGGGCGCCGAAGGCAAAACCCCCCAAAACACGTGTCTAAGCGTTTTTCGAAAATCAACGCCGTTTCCGAAATATTCGCCCCTGATCCTTTTTTGTTACATAACCTGTAGATGTTGCATGTGTCTATGTGAAAGGCTATGAAAACTTTCTATGTTTGTGCCATTTTTCAAATTAATTAATCATTTTTTTTAGATGAGGCAAAACGCGATACATACCTACGTTGTCTTGTGCAATTTAAGATTCTTGACTTTTTGATGATTTCTTTTAGTCTTATGACAACCCTCTAATCCAAGCACATCATCTCCAGCCTGAGGCTAACATCACATGGTAAAAAATCCTTAGTTAGAATCGAATCGATATCCTTTCACACGTCGCATGGGGGACCATTTACGTATTTCAATTGGGAACTTTAAAGCACGTGTTTTGGGATGGCGTGTTAAATCTATTGTACCCTTACTTCGTGACAACCCCCCCCCCCCCCTTTACACAATATGTCACCAATTCTAATTAAGTTTGCTCCCAACGGAGGAGACACAAACGTCACATGCGTTATCGTAGTTACGCTTCACGATACATGACTTTTAAATATATGTGTCTCTGTGAAACGCACAGATCGAATATAAATTCTATAGCTGGGTTTTTTTAGGCGCTTGTAGCTGGCGCTTACGCTGCCATGCCCTTTCTTTATGCGTAGGACCGTAGGTGATTTCAGTTTTTTCTTTCTTTTTACGATCGATTTCCTGTACGAAAATGCTGTCTCATGGAAGGAAGTTCAGAAAACGGCGTTGTCGGTTAGACGAACCGATGCCCTGGTCTCTTAAAAATGCCATTGAAATGCCCCCCCCCCCCTTTCTCTCGATATTTTGACGTCCCGAACATCCGTTGTCTTGTTGAGACATTAGAAAAATTCATGGAGGGAAGTTTAAAAGAAAAATCCGAGGAACTCAATTCTTCTAAAGTATACCTATGCTTTATATGCGCACGGTAGAACGGACACCTTCAGTTCTTCAAGGTTTCTGCAAATGTTTAATTTTTAGGAGTGACTCGAATGGTTTAATTTAGAGGACGGAAGTTAACGCCGGAGAGTTTTGGAGTTTTTAGTAGCCAATTATTCCAGGGTCATTATTTTGTAACGGGTGGGACATTCAGACGACTTTGAAGTATTTTTTGAAGTACTTTTTTCACTTTTTAATCATTTAAATGAAAAAACTATCCCACCAACAGAAAGCTCTTAACTTCTAGATAGTGATAGGATTTTCAAAATTTAAAAAAAGTCTATCCAAAGCTGAGAAAAGAGCAAAATTAGGGTGTAACGGGTGGGACAAAAACGGACAAGGTTTTTGAATCACTTCAGAAAAAGTTGAAACTCTGTGAGTTTTGGAGAGATACAAATTTGAAAAAAAAAAAAAAAAAATAGATGTTAAAGGTGAGGAAATAAAGCTTTGATCCTACATAAAGTTTTTTTCATTTACTAAATTATTTTTCTAAAAAAAAAATTAAAAAGTAGCGTAACGAGTGGGACAGCTCGGTTTTGTAACGGGTGGGACGCGTGTGATTTCGTCATTGAAAATACACATCAAACCTGTAACATCAACACGTTTGACTTTATTAGATTTAGATAATATTTTCGTCTCTGGTTGCATTTTAATACAAAACAAGACTGCTAGGCACTAATTTTTCAATTTAAATTTTTGCATATCATGTCCACTTTACTGTAGAATGACCCTCCAGAGCTATTTGGTCGATCTGTGACTCATCTGTAATGAATACAATTTTGTTCGCTTTGCTGTTCCTTTAACCGTTACTTAAAGAGTCGGCCCTCTTCCAAACCCAAAAAGGCAAATTTAGGAAATTTTTAAACAAATACATTTTGATTTGGGAACTTTGAGATTTAAAGTCTGCCAGATTTTGGCGATATGTGGTGTTGCACTAGAACGATCGAGTGAACGTTTGAAAATAGAGTATGAGCACAGTGTTGCCAGATCGAGATTAAAAAGCTGTATCGTCACGATTTAAATTAATGTAAAGCGTACGACTTTTTCACCCCAATCTGGCAACACTGTATGATCATGATAGACATTTTTGCAGAAATATACCAAAAATACCGCAACTCGCTAAAAACCATTGAAAAAGTCATTTTTATCATTTAATTGAATCTTTCGGGCTGAAGTTAGCGCAGCAAGTGACAGCAGTGCTAATTTTGCCAAAATTCATCGCCATCGTCACGTTTTCGGAGAACGCGGAAATCTTCCGTGATCGCAGCTGCAAGGCTGCGTCAGATTTTCTGTTGCGTTATCTCTTAGCTCTGCAGAGCGATGTCATTTAAAGAAAAATTAATTAGTCTACGTTTCCGATATTTTGCAGCTGGGACTCTTATGGTTCCGAAACCAGAGACATGGCCTAAATTTGCTTAAAAATGGCAACGCTGGCTCTATCCCCCCCCCCCCCAAAGCGTGACGTTGATCCGAAAATGATAAACGGATTAGGTATATGCAAATTCATGCGCTCTGTTTTGGACGCGACAACGGAAAAATGAATTTTCCGGATCATTTGATGTAAGAGCATGTCTCGAAATGTTTACCGGTTCAAGACTTTTTGCATTTTTAACAGTGACATCGGCGGCCCTAATCAGTTCAACGAACGGATCCCCGGAGGACCATACTATTAAAAAGGAATACCCTCCAATTTGTTCCAGGTTGGTAAACGTCAGGGTGACGGGGTGTTGTGTTGCGTAGGTACTCCGTCGTCTCTCTGACATTTTTTTAGATCAGAAACATTGAGGGTCTAATAAAACACAAGAAATAGGTGTGATTGTGACAATAAGTATTTACATAAACAAAATAAATGACAACCTCCCCCCCCCCCCTCCCACGCAAACAAATTAAACTGCAATTAATTTTTTTTTTTTTTTTTTTTTTTTTTTTTTTTTTTTTTTTTTTCTTCAGGAAACGCGAAAAAGTACAATGACATTTTGAATTAACGTAACATTTCGCGCGAGTCGAAATTCTTCGTACGAAGTTCCCGCCTTTTCTTTGCTTATGCGGCCGTTTGAGCTTGGGCCAAGCTCAACTCCTTAGGAGGAGGGAAGGGGTTGTATCCACTCTCCTATTGGCCACCAAGACTACTGTTGTCGCTGCTAAATCAAGATGCCCGCATCAGCGAGTAGTGTAAACAAAAAACTCTATTTTCAAAAAAACAGTTTAACAACCAAACGAATGAGATACAATCTCAGATAACAGCGCTTATTACGAAGAGCTTCCAGCGCTCACTTAAAAATCTCCTTATTTCCGCTAGAAAATGCGATTTCGCTGATATCGCGTTAGTATTCTTGGTTGCCTGAATATCAAAAGTATCCCACGGCGACAACAACAAGCAACTTTGATTTGCCATCCGCGTGAGTTCAGATTTAAGGATTTTTCAAATTCTGAGTCTGCAAATTGTAATTTTGTGTCATTTCGTGCATACAGGAATTAGTGTTTGAATCACTGGGCAGCAGAGATCTGCAACAGACTGGAACAGACCCACTGCCACAAAAACATGATTTCCCCCTTTTTTATTACCTGAAGCCAGTAGC
>VMOF01000143.1:0-12213 GCA_011764245.1 Trialeurodes vaporariorum
TTTTCTCTCTCTCTCTCTCTCTCCTCTCTCTCTTTTTCCCTCTCTCTCTCTCTCTCTCTCCCCTCTCTCTCTCTCTCTCTCTCTCTCTCTCTCTCTCTCTCTCTCTCTCTCTCTCTTTCCCTATTTGAACACGTGAGAGGGGAAAGGACAGAAACTGGGGCTTGGACGTGACTTCAGCCCCTATCTCTTTCCTTTTCTAGTACATACACTCAAACGGGAAAAGAGTGAGAGAGACTAATTCCTGCGTACGCCATTGGCCGCAGGTGTAGGAACCAACGACGTAATGTAATGCGACGGGGACACCAATCGAACGACGGTACCGAAATCGCGCATGCAAGTACACGAGGCTTAATTTCAGGAGGAAAACCCATGGGAATTATTGGAAAGGTGTGTTGAAGTACATATACAAGGTAAGCACCAACACCAAGCATCAGGCAACACCTTGGCCGTTGGCCCGCTGGTGGTTGGATCACCGGCGCGGCGCAGCGCAGGTAGAATTGAAACGAGGAAAAAAGTACATCCTGCAGGTTCTAGGCATAGTCTCAGTAGGTAGATCCTGCTTCCGCACTATGGTTTGAATTCGTCAAAAGATGGCAAACAATCGGTTTCAGAGATTTCGTCCTTTTTTTTTTTTTTTTTTTTTTTTTTTTGTCCAATCTATTTTTCGTTCATCTTTTCTATCGTCCTCAAGAGCGTGCCGTGGGAGGAGCATGTAGGTACCCTTGCATTGGGCGACACTCTCTAGGGGGCGGCAAAATCAAGGTGTGACAAGCCCCGAGAAAAAACAAAAAAAACAAAACAAAAACAAAACAAAGAAGTTATCAAATTTCAAAATGAATTAGCGAAGGCGGCAAAAAGTTGTGACAAGCCCAAAAAAAAAAATGGAGGAAAGCAACTTTTCTGAAAAAATTGATGCATATTGACGATTGGTTTCAAAATTATGGTAGGATACAGATATCTGCACCATCGCAATTCTTCCTCAAAATCTAACTTCGTTGGTTGTGAGGGAAAAAAAAAAAAAAAAAAGTTATTAAATTTCAAAATGAATTAGCGGAGGCGGCAAAATCAGTGTGCATCAAGCAGCAAAGAAAAAAAAAAGGTCATCTTCATAATTTTGAGGGGTGGCAAGATTGCATTATTGCCTCCCCCCTCTCTCTGAAAACGACGGCACGCCCGCGCCAGTGCTCGTCCTCAGCTATAATTTTGTCCTTTTCCCGTCCTTTTAAAATGTTGCCCTCTTTTTTTTTGTTTTGTTTTTTTTTTTTTTTTTTCTTTTTTATAAATTGGTCCACCGACTTTGGTCCAAAGACAAAAAAAATTATATTAACCCTTTCGCTCACAGTGTCCCATATCCCTGGTAAAAATCCTCATCAAAAATCATCAAAAAGATCTCAGCGTAATATTTGGGACCTGATTTCATGTTGATCTCATAATGCGATTTCATGATGATCTCATATGCTGCGAGCTCAATATGATTTCTGCTCATCATGAAATCATCATGAAATCATCATGGAATTAGGTTTCAAATCTCAAGCTGAGATTTTTTTGATGATTTTTCATGAAGATTGTTACCAGAGATAAGGGACGACATTTTACATCGAGCCTTATGGAAATTTGAAAAAAAAAAAAAAAAAAGTTACTCGCACATGAAAGCATGTGAGAAAATTTCGTTCAATTTAATGGTATAGGTTTCAGATTACAGTGTCACTTTTTTCATAATTCGTGTTCGAAAGGGTTAAGGCTATGCCGAAAGAGCATCGATAAAATCACAAAATCGACCGATGGAGACCTCAGTGATAACATCTCAATCCAACATTCGGCGAGGTTGTTCAGATCGCAGTTTTCAGAGCTATTACGATCAGAGCTATCCGCACTTTGAAGAATCGAGTGTGAGTTGGGGCAGCAAAAACGAAAGAGCTGTGGGAGAGTCGGGGGGGGGAGGTTATAGGGAGCCGCGGATACCCGCTTATCGCTGCGTGCTTTGATCTCCGCTTTCAGTGTATTCAAAGTGATATAAACGCACACGCACCATGGCGCACAAAGGTTTGAAAATAAGACGAAAACCTACACAGGCATTATGTACATTGAAAGGAGGTTTTTCTGCTGGAGAGAGGCAGTGGCGTACGCAGGGGGGGGCTAAGGGGGCTAAAGCCCCCCCCAGACCTCCGATTTTTGGGGGTGGAGGGGAAGGGGGGAACAATTTTCCTTCAAACGCTCATCAGTACGAGCCCCTCCCAAGAAAAATCCTGTGTACGCCACTGGCTGGAGGGACCAAACTTTTCTGTTTGCCCTGAATGGACAGTGGACCCAACTGCCTTAGGTCTCCCTTAAAGTTGGTTCTTTTTAGCATAAACAGAAAATTTGGTTCTCTTCAGCATAAAGCTAGAGCCCCTCGATTAAAGCACTTTATAGATTAGCAGAACTTCGGAACCGTAGTGCTACAGTCACAATTAAAATTTTGCGCCTCTCCTCGAGAAAATAATGAATAATACTTTCCGACCTGAAATGCAATTCAATGAATGCTAATTGAAGATTTTTTAGCGTGGACAGAAATTACTTACCATCATAGGCGCACCCAGGATTTCTGTATGGGGGGGCCAAGTTGTCATTTCATATGGGGGAGTCTGGGGTCCTCCCCCGGAAAATTTTGAAAATTTAGCTCTTCTTAGACGCAAAAGTAAGCTACTTCTATTCAGAAACTTTATTGAATTAACTATCGAGTAAAATGAGATTTTCCGAGACTATGCTGGAATATCTTAAATATCGGAAATATCTTCATCATGATAATAGAAAGACGGAGTCTTCAGGAAATCTAGATTTCAGAAGAAGATCGATCGAAATTAAAAATTAAGGACATTGCTGTCGGCAAGGATATGTTCCTCCAAGGAAAAACATGTTTCATGACATTGATACTTTTTTTGAACTCATTTCCTTTCCCATCTTTTCTTTTTCTCTCCTCCTCTTTTCCTCTTCTCTCTTTCTCTTTTCCTCATTTTTTCCTTTCCTATTCTCCTTTTCTTCTTTTCTCCTTTTTTCCTTTCCTTTCCTCCTTTTTTTTCTTCCAATGGGGGGAGCCTTGGCCCCCTCCCCCCCTGGGTGCACCCATGACGTCAAGTGATGCGCGTTCCAAACAAAGACAAACTGTCTCTCTTGCTCTCACGTAACAACCATGTCCTTGAAGAATTTTCGCCTCTGTCGGGCGGTGCCATTCGGGCGACGTTATGAGAAAACCTACCGAGTTTTTATCGATATCTGGGTTTCTTATGGTAGCCTGAGATGTCTGCTACAACATGGCAGTATCAAGAAGGTGAGTCATATCCCCGTTTTTGAGGAAAATAAGTTAGAAAATCTATAAGTCAAAAATTGAAGAATTTTCGCCTGTGTCGGGCGATGCCATTCGGGTGACGTTATGAGAAAACCTTCATCACCTTTTTGCCCTTGTGATGAGTCATTAGTTGCTATGACTCAGAGGTTGTGCTTTGGAATAAAATTCATTTTTGATCGACCGGTTCGAACCGTCTTTCTTTTGTGATGAACCGGTTCGACAACTTCAGAAATAAGGGTTCGCGGTTCAACAAACTTCCGGTTAGGAGCGGTTTTTGGTTCAAGGTTCGGTTCGGTTCAAATCCCTGATTGAAAGTAACTTCGGTGTCCGCTAAAACATGTTGAATTAGTTATTAAATGGTACATTTTTGGCCAGTAAAGTATTATTCGTTGTTTTCTCGAGGAAAGGTGCAAATATAACAATTTGTGACCGTGGTGGCTAGGGCTCTGAATCTCTGATAGATGGTATACCGGCACACTGAACTGAACAGTGTACTTTTTAAATAAACCGGTGGAATCATCGGTGAACTGAAAAATGTCATGAATGTGATTCCAGGCGAAGCTTGTCCAAATTTCAATCTGATGGATAGTACCACTAGCGCTGCTCATAAAAAGTCAACTTTTTTTTTTTGTTTTTTTTTTGTTTTTTGTTTTTTTTTTTTTTACCGAAATTGATTAATTTAAAGTACAAATTTGAGGGCGGTCAGTACCTGCAGCAAACATACCTCAGAAAGATATCCTGAAAGTTGAAATCTCAAATACTGACTATTAAGCCGAAAATTATGAAATATGAAAATTCCAGTAACCTTCAAACAGTGGCGGCTCGTGCGATTTGGCAACCATGCAAGTTTTACATTTAAACTTAGGTAAAAGAATCGATTCTTGCGGAGGCTGACAGCCTCCGGGAGAATCGATTATTTTGCATTGATTAAATGGGAGGAGTACACTGTTGCCAAATTTCACGAGCCGCCACTGCCTTCAAAGAGTGGAAGAGAGACGGATAGACATACTATCTCACATTCACTCGCACTCACGAAGCTCATGGCGAAATAAATTTCATAAATTACGGCTTTAATTATTCTGTTTTGCTCGTTTTGGGCTCAAAATATCCATAGAAAACATTCGCAGGGGCTGATGTTATTGGATTTTTCGAAAGTTCTTTGACTTTAATTAAAAATGCCGAAAACACGACTTTTCCCAATAGCGACAAGTGGCGCCATCCATTTGATTGAAATATGTACAAGCCTCGCTTGCGGAATCACCTTAAATATACACAAAACGGCAAATGCGGATACAGGGAATTGTCTTTCTCTCTCTCCCTCCATTTGAACTTTTGTGTTAGAAAAGGACAGAAGAGCGGCCAAAGTCACGTGATGGCCCTCTCTGCTGTCCTTTTCTAACACAAAAGTTCAAATGGAGGGAGAGAGAGAAAGACAATTCCCTGTATCCACCCATGCAAAACGGTGTTTCTGATAAGATAGTTTTTATTGGACACTTCGTTGAAGTAGTTCAGAAACGCACCGCGCCTTGACGACCTTGACGCGATGGTTTCCAACGAAGAGGAGTATAGGGTGACTTAAGACCCCAAAGTTCAGTTACCCTTGACCATCAGCCATCGAAGCTCAGCAACTCTTATCCAATTAAAGCACGCTTCGATGACCTGTGCGTATGACGCGGTTCGCGTCGCGCCAGGGCTGTCGTTTCCGTTTAACGATACGCATTTTTTCCTATTTAACTCAATCGTAAAGTTTTTGAATTTCCCGCCAAATTTGACAACGCTGCGCGTGCCGCGCGCCATCGCTTTTACGAGTGCATTTCCATGCGATATTGCGATGCGACGCGAAGCTGGTTCGCCGGCCACAAGAAAAAAGAAAAAAAAGAAAAAGAAAGAAAAAAAGAAACAAGAGAGGAGACAAAAGGAAAATGAAAAATAAACATACAAATCCAACGACCTGACCCGACTCATTATTATAAAATTAATACCGGTTTCGTATTTCTTGGGCTTCAATTCTGCGGTAATTAATTCTTCCGACTATTCTATTATCATGGCTCATTTTCCTCTCGAGGTTGCCAGATTTCTTATGGTGATTCTTCAGCGTTTAGTGCCGATTTCTACCACCAGAGCGCTACCGTTCGATTAAAGTCAAATGGTTCAGTTCCACACTATTGCTATAAGCCATTTAATGTTCGATTCTGGTGTAAAAACTTCCGAAATCCACTCCTAAACTCGATAAACGCCTTTATTTGCACGGGCGTAATGGTGGCTGAGGGTAGTAACAATGGGAGATTCCCATCTAACAATATTGTAACTCTATCAAGAAGTGACCAATAAGAGACGACTTTCATTTGACACCGGTTTCATTAGGTGTTGCGGTACCATTCATCGGATGTGGATCATCACTCTGATGACTAATTACTCTGTGAATTATCATCGTCAGCATAGAAAGAATGACGAAATTAAGATAGGAATCTCCCATTGTTACTGCCCTCGGCCACCATTACGCCCTCACAAAGAAAAGCGTTTATTGAGTTTAAGAGTGGATTTCGGAAGTTTTTAGTGCTGCCATTGTTATTTTTCGAGGTTTTTACACCAGAATCGACTGTCAGATTGCTCATAGCAAAAATGTGCAACAGCCCCATTACAGGCCGAAAGTAATTTATGTTTAAGAAAACGGAGTGTCAGTTACTGGATAATCATCTGAAGAGTGTCTCCACAAAAAATCTCGTCAATAACTTCAAAAATAAGGCTGAAAGTACCAAACAGTGAAATATCGCAAATCGATTCATGTATATCGAGATGCGATGTTTCATTTTTTGGTACTTTCAGCCTTGTTTTTGAAGTTATTTATGAGATTTTTTGCAGAGACACTCTTCAGATGATTATCTAGTAACTGACACCCCGTTTTCTTAAAAATAAATTACTTTCGGCCTGTGATTTGACTTTAATCGAACGGTAGCGCTCTGGTGGCAGAAATCGGCACTAAACGATGAAGATTCACCTTAATAGCGCTGAAAAGAAAGGATACAAATTTCGTCGTCCATCTAACATTAGGCTTAAGGGTTGAATTGAAATCATAGGACGGTGACAATATTATAGTTTCAGGAAAACACCGTTTGCATTGTTTCCTTAAAAGAGTAAAAAGTCATTAAGCAATCATATTATTTAACAGAGAGTCGATTTCTGCTACTTTTCAGGAAAAAGAATTGTATGGAGAAAAATTATTAGTTGAACTCCATATTAAACTACAGAATTGCATTTAACTAATGCGTAAATTCTATCACTTGGGAAGAGATATTATGTTTCAACGAAATAATATATTTTGAAAATCACCAGAATTCTATAGTTGAACAGATGAAATAGCTAAAACAAAACTGACTGACTCCTTGGCTTTAATGTCTTACGCCTCTACGTTTTCTGTTATAACATGAAAACTATTTTCCATTTTTGGCCGTACGGATCGTAACAGTGCCTATTTTTACTTTGGAATCGGTGAAAAATTCAATTTGTCTCAATTCCGATTTAAGCCCATACGTAAGATGGACAATGAATGGAAAAGTTTGCGGGAAAAGGGCACATAAAACATCAGGTGTGTTCTTTTTCTTAAAATCTGCATATCACGGAGAAAAATTTCTGATTGAAATTATGGAACGCAGGAAGAAATTGGAGTAAAAAGAAATTCCCTTTAAAATCATAAGAATTCTTATTGGTTCAACCGGAATTATCATTGGTCCAATTGAACGTTCTGATGATTCAGAAGAATCGCAAGAAAGAATCGTTGGATCAATAAGAGTTCTGGTTGAATCAATAAGAATTCTTATTATTTTAAAGGGAATTTCTTTTTACCCCAAAATCTTCCTATACGTTCCGTAATTTCAATCAGAAATTTTTCTCCGTGATAAATGGAATGGAAATTATTTATAAAGAACATACATACCTAATACCTAATGGTTTATGAGTCAATAAACAACGGTCAACCTAGGTTTACCGGTTATAGAGATCTCGAAAAAGCCTTCGACAAAAATAACTAAATTGAAGTAGATTACAATGTCGTCATCACACGGGAGGGGAGGGGGGAGTTCTGATTTTAAAAATACAAGTTTTTTTTTTTTTTTTAATAATTGAATACAAATTTTTGTTGATTTAAATAGAGTCTGTTTGAGTTTAAAATATTATGCTTATTTTGAAAATTCGTGTTAGGGTTATTCAATCAAAGAAGCATTTTTTTTTTAAATCGAAAAAACGTAATTTTAATTTAAAAACATGCATCCTTAATTTAAAAAGACGCGTTCTATGCATTATTGTATTTTGTCAAATGAAAAAGCATCGAGGATTATTAGTTTAAGCGCACCAAAGTTTTGTCGTATAATTTAAAAATAATTTTTTTTAATTTAAGTGGGGGCACACTTAATTAATTTCAGAAGACTTTCCTTTCTGTGCGTTGATTTTGGGGTTTTAATTCCTCAATTTTCTACGATACTTAGAAAAGCTCGGAAGAAAATCCCATTGAATGAACTGATTCCATTTTTACAATTTTTTCCATTTTAATCATTTCGATTACATTTGGCAACTCTGCATTATACCCTCCCTACCCCTACGCCCTTTCGCTAGTTCCCTTATCTTATGAAGACGATGGTGTGTTTATCTCCTCTGTTTGTTAATTGTTCTCTACATATTCTTCATTTCATGTTCTTTTTTTTCTTAAATATATATATTTTGCTTGTGTGTGTGTATTTTTTTTCGCTGTTATTCAAATAACGCATGAGTTTCTGCATGCAACTGACTTGCATTCAAACTACCCATAACCAGTACAATTAGCACCTCATTGTCTGAATAACTGATTCTGATTATTCTTGTACATGGGCTCAGAAAAGTTGAAATGAATACATTATAAGGAGTGTAACTGTTGATATGAAGGTATTTCCTTCACCTCATCCCTGCACCAACAGCTCGATAAAACCATAAAAACATTTAAATTCCCAACAATGGAGCTCTTGCTAACAATAAGTTTTTTTTTTGTGCGCAAAAAGATTATCATGTCTTATCACCGGGAGGGGAGGGGCTAATCGGAATCACTAAACACTATAGTCCGAGATCGTCATAAAGTGGCCTAAATTAAGAAAGTAAATGCATCAATTTATGAACTTTCAAGGCCAACTTTCATCTCAGAGAACACTTCTCACAAGTAATATTTTTTTTTTTTTTTTTTTTTTTTTTTTTTTTTTTTTTTTTTTTTTTATTAGATATTATGTTATAAAACTTCTCACACTTGAGAAACGTATATAATTTACTTAATTTAGAATAAAATGATAATTAAAATACAACAGAGTAGTATTTTATTTGCTTAAATTTAGGTGCTGGATAGCATTCCAGCAGCTAAAATTTTAGAGATCAAACCTAGGGCTGGCCAACTCCCAGGGTTTGCGTCTCTTTAACCTTCGATACTCTTCCGAGTTGTCAAGCAATATAAGGGCTTCATCGTTGGGGTGATCATGTAGACGTGCTTCGTAACGGTTAGCAACTTTAGTGATGAATTCCTCTACACTTTCTACTCCCAGATCCCTGTGTATATCGTTATTTCTTTCAAATGTAGTAGCTCTTACAATTTTACGTAATGTTTTATTTTGAAATGTTTGTAAGATTTTGATATTTGAAGGTGCTGCACAACCCCAAAGTTGGCAACCATAGGCCCACGTAGGGCGTATAATTTGTTTATAGATCAGCAAGCGATTATCTAGGCTTAAGGCAGAGTTATAGCCAATAAGCCAGTTTAACTTGTGGACTTTAAGTGAGCATTCTATTCTTTTCTTTTTTATGTGCTCTTTCCATTTTAATTTGACGTCGAGGTTTAGGCCCAGGTATTTTGCTGTGTTAGAGATTTGAATGATATTGTCACAAAATAATATTGGAATGTTCACAAGTAATATGAACCTGAAAGTGTCACCAAAAAGTTCTAAAATAAGCTTAAAGGTCGGAAACTAAGATTTTTGATTACTTTTTTTTTATTCATTTTCGGCCTTTTTCTTACTTTCTCACAACCAACGAAGTTAGAAATTGGGAAAGTATTACGACAGAGCTGCCGTTTTGCGTATAATC
Organism: Trialeurodes vaporariorum; assembly: GCA_011764245.1. NCBI lineage: Eukaryota > Metazoa > Arthropoda > Insecta > Hemiptera > Aleyrodidae > Trialeurodes > Trialeurodes vaporariorum. The sequence goes on from VMOF01000143.1 coordinate 9,419, forward strand.
AATGCTATTTTTCTATTCACCGATGATTCCATCGGTCGAGAAAAGATTACACAGTTCAGTTTAGTGTATGAATTTAATGCACGAAAATACTACGATCTGTAATCTTTCCTTAATCGGTGAAAAAACTCTGTTAATTAATTAAAATACCCGCAAGTTTTTCAAAGTCATCGACGACTCCACCGGTTGAGAAAGGATTACTGATGCGAGTATTTCGGTTCATTAAAGTCATACTTAGAACTGAACTGTATAATCTTTTCTCAACCGGTGAAATCATCGGTGAATTGAAAAATAGCATTAATTATACGCAAAACGGCAGCCCTGTATTGCGATGGCTCAGAAGTCTATCTGTGTCCCAGCATAACTTGTGAACCAATGCATCCAACTTCTGCAGAGAAGTTGCTTACATTTTCCAGAGAGACTTTTTTTGGTTTATCGAAATTTTAAATTGTAAGCAAGTTATCTATTGAGAGTAAATGGTTTCCATTAAAATAAAAAAAATGGAAAATTTCAAATATAGCTGTTTGAATTTTGATGAATATTTGCAAAAAAAATTCTGCAACTAGCTGACAGTAAAATTAAGCCTTTAAGGGGGAATCTGGGGGTCTCCCTCAGAATATTATAGATGGGTCTGGGGTGTCCCCTAGTATATTATTTAGGGGTCTGGGGATCTCCCCCAGAATATTGAAGGAGGTCTGGGGATCTCCCCCAGAATATTGAAGGAGGTCTGGGGATCTCCCCCAGAGTAATAAAGGGTGGGTCTGGGGGTCCCCCCAGATTGAGTTATATGTGAGAAAGTTTTCGTGGGGTATTCCCCACGGTTTATTTCCATTTCATACAATAGTGCGCTGGCACACAGAGGAGCACGGAAAAAAAAGATTAGTGAAAATAACCATACGGATATCTGATTTTGCCACCTGCTAGATGTTATGGTAAACTTGACCAGAAGTATGGTACATTTACCGATACTTTGAGTAAATTCGACATGCAATCAGGTAACATCACCTAGTACCTAGTCAAAACATAGTATACTTCTGGTTAACATTACCATAACATCTAGCAGGTGCCAAAATCAGGTATCCGTATGGTTATTTTCACCGTAGTTTTTTTTTCCGTGAGCGAGTCACTAAGAACGATCGGACATGAAATATATCAGTAAAAATGCAAATTTTTGATGTTTTTACGGTCACAAAATACAATGTAAGGGTTGATTCTTGCAGACAATTTTACAAGAAAACCAATGACATCACACTCAAATTTCCTTCGTTGCATATTAACGAAGATACAAGCATCTAAAGTTTACAGACCATGTCCATTGTCCAACCTCTCCCGTTGACTCGTTCCACTGTGCGGCAGTCAGTGGCGTAGCGAACAATGGGGTTGTTGTAAAGGTCGGAATTTTATGTTTTTGATTACAGATTCTGAAAACGTTCGCCGAGTAGAGCATTTTCGTTTTTTGTTTTTTTCCTACGACCAATAGAAGCCGAGATAATCGACTTTGAAACATCGCCAATTATTGCATCATATATACTAATTATTGCGCAATCCAGTGCACTACGGTTCTCATATCTCTTAAACTTCCAAAAATAACCCTATCGACCTATACCTCATTTTGAAGCAGAAGTCAAACGGAATCGGTCTGTGCAAATTTTAGGTCACTAACTGCTGTCGTTCCAAAATGGCGCCGATCCAAATATTAAGATGGCGCCAGAATATAAAAATAAAAAAACCCGCCATTTTGGAACGACAGCAGTTAGAGACCTGAGATTTGCACAGAACGATTCCGTTTGACTTCTGCTTCAAAATGAGATATAGGTCGATAGGGTTATTTTTGGAAGTTTAAGAGATATGAGAACCGTAGTGCACTGGATTGCGCAATAATTAGTATATATGATGCAATAATTGGCGATGTTTCAAAGTCGATTATCTCGGCTTCTATTGGTCGTAGGAAAAAAACAAAAAAACGAAAATGCTCTACTCGGCGAACGTTTTCAGAATCTGTAATCAAAAACATAAAATTCCGACCTCTACAACAACCTTATTTGGCGACGTTATGAATTTTGTCTATATTTAAACCCTTGTAAAAGGTCGAGTTCAAGGGTGTTCACCGAACACCCAATCGTTCGATATTTTCAATGGGTGTATATATGAATAAAGTAAAACGTTGCCAAAGTGCCCTCTACGCCACAGCCGGCAGTGTACCGAAGAAAAATCGGAGAGCTTCATGCAACGGTTGTAGATGCAACTAACCCTAAAGCAATTCTTCAAGGGCCGGGGCTGTAATCACAAATCCAGAGTACCCTCGCTCAATGAAGGTTGTTTACAAAACCGAAGTACCCTCTCTCCGTACTCACAAACAAATCGTAAAAATTCCATTGAGATGGCGGCATAAGTCAATAAACAATTACCTATACAAGAAAGGCAATTACCATCTAAAACAATACTTCATACTCACGATAGTCATATATTCTTTTCGTCAGAGTTTGGCCCGAGAAGCATTGTTGCCAAGTCCAGTTTCAGGCCGTGTTTTTCCCATATATGACTCAATGTAAAATATACGGCTTTTAACCTGACATCAGGCTACTCCTGCAGTCGAGACTTCTCACTCGCACTCCTTCTTTTCATACCCTTTCTTCTTCAATCGTCTCTCTCTCTCTCCCTCCCTCCCTCTCTCTCCCTCTCTCTCTCTCTCTCTCTCTCTTTCTCTTTCTCTCTTTCTCTTTCTCTCTCTTCTCTCTCTCTCTCTCCTCTCATCTCTCTCTTCTCTCTCTTTCTCTCTCCTTTTCTCTCTTTTCTCT
>VMOF01000144.1:0-12133 GCA_011764245.1 Trialeurodes vaporariorum
CTACAGGGTTTTTCATAAAATTGTTTTCTTTGTACTTTTTTTTGAATGGTTACAGCTCAAAAAAATAAAATTTATGCGATAAATTATTGAGACACACAAAACAAATAACTTTAATCATAACATAGATTACGTAAAATTGAGTATATACAGCTATGTAGGTTGTCTCAGCGGGGTACCGAAACGGTGGAACACCCCGTAGAATCGAGGAAAATTGACCTAACTTTGAGCCTCTGTAGAATGTTTACGATTGAAAAAACGGTATAAAAACCGGCCCGAACCGAAATCTGCATATCATGAGCTTTCAAACGGTACCAAGTTTTATGGAAAAATATTTTTTTTAGTATTTTTAATTAATTTTTCAAAAAAGTCATTTTCCCATTTAAATCAATGTATTTCCGAAAATCTTAGCACATACTGTAATCGTGGTTGCATACCGATCGGTTTCAATGGGCAGGCGTTATGTCCAGTCTAGATAGTATTAGAAGTCTTTGCGGCGCACTATGGATCCAAATCGAGTCCTAAGCAACGAGCTATACCTTTATCTAGAGCGGAGATAGTGTACACGTCTTATGGGAAAAAACCGTAACCGCCCTGGAGAAATTTTAAGGTTATGTATAAGCGAGTAAACAAACCTACTTTCTCTATCTCCACAACGTATTTTAGCTGGTTTTCTAACTCTATCAGTAACTTTAAAATTTGATTTTTTCTTTGAACTGCGCGTGTTTTCTATCAATCATAGGCTTAATTTCAGTTTCTACCCATTTAAACACTCAAATCCATCATAGCTTTCATTTACTTTGCCAGTTTCTGAAGTGTGTACAAGCCGTGTGTTACTACCTTATAACACTTCTGTGCTTATAATGCCGTGACTCATTACATTTCTTGGCATTTTCTCAAACTAAAGTGGTATGTTTATGGTGATGCATTAAAAAATGTTGTAATTTGTCCTCTCATTGCAATTTTTCTTTTCCTGATTTAATTTTAATCTCCTAAAGTTGAGTGATCTGAAGTAACTTTGTGAACGGATGAGCGTGTTCCTTGATCATTTTGAAATATTTGTGATTGCAGAACTCAAGAGAGTAAAGTTACCGAAAAATACACCTGGGATGTAGTGTTAGATTAAATCAATCATTCACTTTTAAACCAAGATTTGTCTCGTAGACACGTGCTCCATTACCAATTCTTAATTTTCCATGTCTCGGGGCAATGTTATTAGTAGCCTTCACGGTGCTTTTTCAGGCTGATTGTGTGTGAGATACCAGTTTGGGCAAGCTATATGCAACATCCATTGTAATTATGTTATTGCTTCAAGGATCTCTGAAATCCTTTCAGTTTAGGTGTCTTCGGAGTAATTAATGTTTTGTCTTCACGGTAGACGGATGGTGAGTACTCATGGAAAGTTAAAACCCCACCTAAGCGCGCACCACCCAAAGTCTCTTGAGCACCATTAAGCTGTAAAATTGTATGGCTCTTGTCCCACACAGCATACACTTTCAATGCTGCTAGGAAGTCTTTTTGCTCTAACGGGGTTGTTTCACGCCATAGGACTATCAGGAAGTTTATAGATTACTTACCTCTGAAGTAAATCACTCGATTTTCCTGAATGACTTGCATCCTCTTTACTTTGTTTACCACCATTTTTGATGTATAAGTGGTGCGAGGAGAAGCAACCAGCTAACAATTGACAATCTTTAACTGGCATGTGGCAGCAGGTATTTCGAAATCTTCAAATGTATTAACAGCCTTCCCGGCTATGTATAATTTGGATTTAGAAAAGCTTGTTGTCCGCCATATTTACCCCCCATTGCTGTCTGAAATGATCCAGCTTTGATGCCTAAAGGTAAGAATAAAACCATTCTGTTTCATTATTTTCATCCATTAGCATACAATACAGTTTTCATCCCCTGGATAGTGCGTCTAAGATGTTGAAAGAGCTCTCTACTTGGGGATCTCTTAATGTTCTTCCTTGGTCAAAAGTCCGGAAGTTCACTCGTCTGTTTGTTTTGACGTGTGTATTTACTTTCTTCTTATTGCTACATTTTTGAAAAACGTATGGATTTGAGGCTGAAATGTGCATCAGGTTTACCTAGCAACTAATTTTTAAAGGCAACCGAATTTCGCTTCCTAAAGCTTTTATTTATAATTATGAACATGTCAACAGGGATTTTCAAAGACAGTATCAAAGTTGAAGCTCAAAAAGCACTGTTATTCAGAGATCTGAGCCAACAACCTCCTTCGCTTGGCCTTGACAGGTGAGTTTTTGCGATTATCGCATTTGAAATGCGTTTTAGGATTAGTCTCTTTTCTTTTACCCTTCTTACCTACTACGGTGATTTATAGTCACCTTTTCAAGGTGGCAATCTACCTTAAAAATTTGGCTCCAAATCATCACGGTATTCGACACGGAAAAGAAACTCTGGTTAACCCGTAAACACAGTTAAAATGGGAAAATCTCAGGAACTCTCAAATCAAGGCCAATTCATGGAGGATTTTTGCTCAGGCATCTAAATCCACTCTGCTAACTACGTTCTTCTTTACTGAGCCAATATTTCATTAAGAAACCGGATAAAAACACCTCCTGCTTTAATTTAGAATATTTCTTTTAGATTAGTTGTTGCGCAATCACCTTCTTTTTCTTAAATTATCGACGCATTCAAGCTGTGGCAGCATTGCGCTGAGGAGAGTAACATAGCGAGAAAAGAAAATAAAGCTGAGCATGGACAAGATGGAAGATTTTGTGGGTTTTTTCCCCTTATCATAAGCTATAGAGGCTTTGTTTTGTTTTTGGTTTATGCATTTATCAAACCTGCAGTTTGATTCATAGTTTTCATTTTCGCTTGTACTAGCAAACGCAAAAGTTTCGACAATCAAGCTTGCATACGGAGCGCAGAAGATTGCTTCGATTACACGAGGATTCGCTACTTATCTCAAATTCTTGACTGCCAAAACTTTTTTGTTTGGTAGTATTTACTGAACTCGCAATCAGTTTGTAGGTACTTGTTTCACCCAGACCCGTGATAGAGTGTTACACTTGAATGGCTTTCAGTTTTCGATTAATGAAGAGAAAAAAAAAAAAACTCCTGTGCCACCATGATATCTTGGCTACGCTTGATATTTAGTTCCTCTTTTCATTAAATTGTACATAGTTAGCTCTAGCTCATTATTTAAACGTCTATCTCTAAACATATGTTCTTTATTAAGAGTAGTCAGTACACTTCATTAATGGGATCTTTTGAATTTGTTAAGAATGATGCTTGAACCTTTAATAATTTTTTTTTTGAAGTAGAGGTGGTGCCCGCATTTGCAAAGTTCTGCATTTGCATAGCCAGGAAATAGCTGTTACTGAACCCATAAATAACTTGTCATCCATTAGATCATGCATACTTGCACCATGTGAGAGAGAGCCAGATTTATCAACTGTCACATCTACGGGCAAGCCCTTCAGCTTTGTAAAATTGTTAGGTGATCTTGTAGGTATTCAAGTTACACTGAAACTTGGTTACACAAAGATTTCATCATATCTCTTACTTTAAACGCCATTTTCTTGTCTTCAACAACAGTCAGTACCTACATCAAAGAATCTTTTTTAAGTGGCTTATCATGAACTACGTACCTCAAAGGAGACTGGGGGGTTCTAGTGATTTATCCCTAACACTTAGTAGGGATGAAACAAATATGTTTTAATCGTACCTTTAAAGATGAGAGCATGGTTACTGTGGTCAAAACTGAAGAGTGAATATAGCAGACAACAAGTTTTTCCAAACTCAAACTATCCACAGCTGGTTAGACCTTTGTCACGTTTGAAGATTTGGAAATACCTGCTACAGGCCATTAAAGCATTGGTAACAAATAATTTGTACTCCTCGTCACATCGGTGATTCTTCTAATACAGCAATTCTTGGCACAACAGTGATACTTCTACTAAAGCAAAAACCAAGTAGAGTCTGAACATCGAACGCGATCCCGAAATTGAGGGATTATCTCCCTCCTTACAAAAACACTTTGATAGGACCACTAGTTTTGAGGCAAAATTGAAGTACACGGTGAGAAGAGCAAAAAAACTGAAATTAAAGCATAGAAGAATTTCTGGTGCTCAGTGAAATAATAACTCAATCATCTGACCCACATCCAGTAAACACACAACAAGATAACTTGCGATAGCACTGTATTGAGCACATGAAGTTATACAGAAATGAGACGGTGAATGGGGATCCTCAAAGCTGAACTCAAATTATTGAGACATATTAAAGTTCATACTGACACTAAAGGATGGTTTCTTTTACTCCAATTTACAGGTACCTCACCGATTATACGTTAATATAAAAGAACAAAACAAAAACTAAACATCCATGATCTTGTTGCGGGTGGTTTCAGCACAAGCAAGATAGATAAAGACAGGTAAATTAAGGCACAAGAAAGTAATATTAGAAATTGGAGAGAGTTTTCAATTGAAAGCTACCGCAATTCACAGAGACATGATAATTCACGACAAAAACACTGCTTGTTCGGGTGAAAATGCCAAGAAATGCAATGAGTTTAGCACGGCGTACGGCATTATAAGGTAGTTACACACGGCTTGCACACACACTGCAAAATGACAAATTAAATTAAAGCTATGAGGAATTCGAGTGTTTCTGTAGGTAGAAACTGAAATTAAGGCTATGATTGATAGAAAAACGCGCAGTTAAAAAAAAGACTCAAATTTTAAAGTCACTGATAGACTTAGAAAACCAGCTAGAATACATTGCGGAGATAGGGAAATTCGGTTTGTTTACTCGCTTATTCATAACCTTAAAATCTCCGGGGCGGTTACGCAGTTTTCCCGATACCTCCGCTCTAGATAAAGGTATAGCTCGTTGGTCCTAAGTGGTCAAAAATACAAAGACATGAGATGTCACAAGAATTGTCGATCCATCAAATGATATTCTCCGATAAAAATGGGACAAGCCAGGATAGAAAAACCGAGCCAAATAAACCCCTTAAAATCACTTATAGTGCCCAGCGAAAATACTAATTTCCCAACTTTGAAAGGATCGAATTTGGACCGCCAAAGATTTCATTTCTGCCCATTGTGCGGCGAACCGAAGAATATCGAGAATCCGATATAGCGCGCGATTCGTTTTTTTCCACGTTAAAGGATAGGGAGACTTTTGGCGTTGCCGCTCCGCAATATATCGAACGAAGGGAATCCACCGTAAAACGAGACGCGATCATTACGTGCGGAAATCTGACAACGCACGTTTGCGACCAAGCCGAAAATTGTCGATTGTTATGCAGGAAGTTTATGGCCAAAATCGATACGAACCCATAACAAAAACATGCAGTACTTACTGAATGTTAAAAAAAAAAAAAAAAAAAAAAAAAAAAGTTATTATTTCTTATTTAAACATAAAACAAATTGAAATCGAAGGAAGACTAATATGGTTTCCTTGATTTTTCGACTTTCATAGTAAGAATTTAAATACAAAATATTACGATACATTGGACTCCATACCATCTCTTGGTCTCGTGTGGAGCTGCACATAGTCAATAAGTGATGGGTAGGGCGAGTTACGATGTCTCTTGAAGGGTAAATGAATTACAGACGTGATTATTTATGTAGAAATGAAAACATCGCACGTCTATGGAACAATAATAGGAATAATAATAATAATACTTAAGCATTAAATTATGAAAAACGTTAACGAAACATGCAGGATGACAGGAAAAACTGACAAGATTAAAACAAACTTTTGAACTATGAAAAAGAAAACGGGGCAAAGATTATTCCCACACCGACTCCGAATCCGACACAATTTGATAACGTCACATTCAATGCGTCTACAGAAGTCTCAACCAAATAACCTGAGTCATGGAGAATCACCAAGGAGTTTTTCGATAGACACGAAAGCTTTTGATTGGCCGATTGATGCAGTTAAATTTGAACGACCGTGGCAGTCAGTAGTAGGTAGCGGTGGTTTCAGAAGTGTATGCGCGCCTAGACCGATGATCTTTGGAATTTTTCAACATTATTTTTCTTGTTTCAAAATGAAAATGAATTAAAGCGTCGGTTTTTCACTGAGGAACACTTTAAAATTAAAAGTTCTAGATCGAAGACAAGTTCTGTTTATAGTTTTGAAGAAATGAAAATTGAAAAGTCGCCAAAGATTATGGTCTAGGTGCGCTTACACTTCTGAAACGATCTCTAACGAAGTCAGTAAATACGCATGAAACCAATAAGCGAAGAAAGTATTGAAAGTTCTATCGCGGAAGTTCACGTCACTTGTAAACACACCTGCATGCATGGCGCCCTCCAACCTCCCCAGAAACCCCCCTCTCCCCCCCCGTAATTGCAATTTGCGGTTACTGTGGGGACTTCAGCTATACACCATTGATCTCCGATGTATTGGTAAAAGCCAATAAATTGATTGTACACCCGACAAACCAAATGTGGTTTGTTACTCTTGTGAGGTGTTCAAATGGACAGTGACCGGCCAGTCTAAATCTAACTTTACAATAACGAAAAGCTATCAAATGTATCTAGTATGACGCTACACCACTGCACTGGCTCAACCAGGATCTCTTTCATCTCTCTCTCATCTTTCCCATTTGAGGGTATAAGTAGAAAAAGGACAGAACGAGGGGGTTTTATCCCGTTGTTCATCCTTGTCTAACATACGTTATTTAATCAAGAATAGAGAGAGAGATGAAGAAACTCTCGGTGCGCTGTGGCGCTACACCAGAAACGCAGTACTTTTTAATAATTTTCTCGCATCATCTCAATGGCTGGATGTGAGAATTTATTTTTACTCGACATTTTTAGTGATTAGTTTCATTCAATTTGTCTCATGGGTCTGTTGCAAACTTTTGCTAGAACGATTGATAGTGTTTAATCTAATGTAAAATCGCCTGAAAAGTCCAGTGGTGGCATCAGAAAGTCATAAAATGCAATAATAAACTCACAAGAAGCGTTTAATGAAGTCCAAGATGTTGGATAAATATCGAGCAATCTGTACGCATGCACCGTGAACATCCATGGATGGCCAACTTTGACAACCTCACTGGAGGTAGAAGTAGGTGGTATTTGTTTACGTTGTGATTGGCTGTGATCGATATTGTAAGGTAGGCCATCCTTAAGTGTTCACGGTGCATGCATACAGATTGCTCGATATTTATCGGCCATCTTGGATTTCATTAAATGCCTCTTGGGAGTTTATTATTGCATTGTATGACTTCATGATGCTACCAAAGGACTTTTCAGGCGATTTTACATTAGATTAAACACTCTTAATCGTTGTTGCAAAAGTTTGCAACAGACCCATTATTGACGCTGTACAACATATTAAAGATACGTACCGAAAAATTAACTGCATGGTGTCCGTATCGTTCTAGAATAATTCAAAATTCCGGCTCACTTCCTTTTTTTTTCATTATTTCGTTTGAACATTTCCTTTTATCTACAGGAATAAAATTTCTTGGGGCTATGCGTTTCTTTGAAGAAAGTCATGACGTATGTACGAGTTAAAGGAAATCAACTGAAATTGATCCGCATTGCGCAGCGCCGTGCTCACAGTGGATCAAAAAATACATTTTTTTAAATGCACAAAATAAATAAATATGAATAAATACATGAATACGAAGATATATATTAAAAATGTAATTGGACACACACAAATGGACGGAAGTTGAAGAACCATAACTCGTCAAAATTACTCGATAGTAAATTTTCTCGTTTTTACTCTGATGTGAGCAACTAAGTAATCCGATAAAATTTAATAAACATGATTTTGTAGCTCTTGGTATGAGCTTCAGAATATATATAGTTATCTACTTTTTTCAATCGTTTAGCCGCCATCTTGATTTTAACGAGGGGCAGAACTTTTGGCGAGACTGTGTACCTTGTTTTAGATATGATGGAAATTTTCACCGCCCCCCACTGTTTTATTCTAGCATGAGTTTTTACGCATAAGAGTCGTCACTATACTTCATAAATAGCAACAGATTGAAAGAACCCCGTTCTATGTTTCGATCCATCACCGCGGCCGTGTCCCCTCAGAAATAGCTGTCCCGCCGAGGGAGACCGCAAGACAAGGAACAAGGAAACAAGAGACACGAGACCGAACTGAGCATAGAAAGGGATCAACAATCAAAACAAGGGATGAAATGGAGAGGACGAGAGGAGAGCGAGAAGCAATAGAGAAGCAACAGGGACCTGTTCGAAAGCGTGTTTTCAATCGTACGGGTTTGCCGTTAAGCGTTGAGTGTTGAGAGCAGAGCTGCCGTCTTGTGTATATTAAATGGCAGTTTTCAATTCATCGATGAATCCAACAGTTGACTGAAAAAATTACAAAGTTTAGTTCAGTGTTTGACTTCAATGCAAGGAAATATACCTACTCTGATATGTAATCTTTTCTCTACCGGTGGAGTCTATAGTCTGTTTCATTTAAATAGAAGCTTGAGCTCGACTCTTTCCCCTACGAGTTTTACCCTCACTCTCGACTCTCGTACCTGCGATGACTCGAGACCTGCCCCATCGGTCGGGGATTCCGTCCGTCACAATGGACTGTCCTTTGGATAGCTGACTGTCCATTGTGATGGACGGAATCCCCGACCGATGGGGTAGGTCTCGAGTCATCGCAGGTACGAGAGTCGAGAGTGAGGGTAAAACTCGTAGGGGAAAGAGTCGAGCTCAAGCTTCTATTTAAATGAAACGGACTATAGTCTCCGCGTCACTGACTTTAAAAAAAAAAAAAAAAAAAATTGCGGACATTGTGGTGCATTAACGGTGATTCTCCCACCGATTGAGAAAAGATTACAGTTGTAAATATTTCTCATGAATTAGTCTCTCGCTATAACTTTTGGTATAAGTGATTGAATAGAAAATTCTTCAGTACAATCCAGCGATACTTGCGATGAGGAGACCCAATAAATCACAAAACTCACTCACAATTTCACAAAATGACGTTTAAGTTTAAGGCGTAGTGGCAAAGCTACGTAGATACCATGGGAGATACCTATCTAATTTGTCTCCCTCTCTCTATGGGAACACACAGAGGGAAGTCTCAAATTAGACAGTAATCTCCCATCGTACAGTCGGCGGATTAAAAAATGTCAGTCAACGCTTTAGATTTTGGCATTGGTTGACCACCTTCAATACTTATCACAAATCAAGCATTGCGGGTGGTCTACCTATGCTAAAATCTAAGGCGTCAACTGACATTCTTAAATTCGCCGACTGTACCGCGTGGGAGATTCCTATCTTATTTGAGAATTTCCTCTGTATGTTTCTATAGAGAGAGTGAGACAAATAAGATATAGGAATATCGCCCATGGTACAGTCGGCGTATTAAAGAATGTCAGTCAACGCTTTAGATTTTGGCTCAGGTAGGTTACCAGCAATGCTTGAATTGTGATATGTATTGCGGGTGGTCTACCTATAACAAAATCTAAGACGTCGACTGACGTTCTTTTCATTCGCCAACTATACCAGCGTAGCTCCGTCGAAATGCATTGAGCTTTAATGTCATTTTGTAAGTCTGTGAATAAATTTCGTGATTTTTTAGTACCTATAATCATTGTCATTCGCTGGTTTTTACGCAAGAATTAACAATTCAATTAGCTCATGGCAAAAGTTAGCAAAAGCCTCATTGCAGTTTTACACAAAACTGAACTGTAATCTTTTGGTCAACTGGTAGAATGATGGGTGAATTGAAAATTCCATTAAATTTACTCAAAACGGCAGCTCTGTTTGAGCCGTTGAGCGTTTACTGTATATATGAGCCGATCTTTTACTATATGAATTCCGAAGCGAGCGAACAAGAGCGCTCCTCGAACCGAAACCCGAACCCTCCAAAATAACATGCTAGCACCTATTTCCACCGCTGCTAAATTAACCCGTTTCCGACCCCTGCTCTCTTACATTCAACCAAACATTAAACCCCTTTCGTGACTGCCCCCACTTTCCAGAATAGGGGTTAGAGGGGGCATTAACACCACTACGCTCCCTCCCCGTAATTATGCAACACTCCCTTTATTTTCTTTTATGTTTGTTTATTTATGTACTTTTTTAATCTCATTTGCATGCCATATTCGTCGACCTCGCGCATATATTCTACGCGGTTCTTTCATTATTCCTCCGATTTCTGTTGCGATCCTGTACGATGCTGCTCTAGTTATTCTCTTTCAGCTGAAAAGTTTGAAGAGAGTTCAACTGAATGCGTGAGACGAAGCTCCCCGCAGCACAGCACGTGTAGGTATCTTCAGTTTCATCTTTGGTGGATCCAGCAATCTGGCAACAGTGTATTCTTCCCATTAATTGCATGAGAAATAATCGAATATTCACGGGGCTATAACTTCTTCAAGAATCGATTGTCTATCGTATATTCAAATGGGAGGAATGTGCGATTGCCAGATTGCTGGATCCGCCTATGAGTTTCATGATGATTGACGATGGGATGGTGGATTTTTTATGACCGAATCGGTATTTTGAATTTTGATGTCTTCGTGTAAAAACGTTATAAACCTCGTGAAGCTACGAAATATTTGTGTACATATACAATCAAACAGATTTCATTTCAGAAGTGTACGATCCAAACCAAAATAATCTTTGGGATTATTTAACCAACGTTATCTCTCATATTGCATGATGCACTGAAAAAAAGAACCAGATACTTTAATCGGGTGGTGCTGCTATATAAGTATAGGATATCACCGCATGACCCGATTAATTTTGTAAGTCATACCGCCCAATGGGTCTGTTGCATACTTTTGATACAGCGTTATGGAGGGTTGATTCTGATGTGAAATTACTTGAAATCACATTGAGAGCATCAGAAATTCTCAAAATCCACTCAAAAACCGACCAAAGACGTTATAAGGAAAACCTATGATGGCGGTCGAACGCGGGCGAATTAAGCCTGCATCACTGTATGCATAAACCACGAGCAGCAGCACTTTCCCGTCGTTTTCTTTCCAAAATTCGAGCAATTTGACAAAAAACAGGGAAATAATTTCCAAAAATATAAAGCACTAAATATGAAATCTAGTGAAGAACGAAACGCTGTTCCTGAAGTATTATGCTGATAAACTGATCTGTTCAAACGAAATAGTTTTTACGTCAGTTTCACATCATTTTGCTGATTCCTCCCCCCCCCCCCCCCCCCCCCAATGCACCCTATTTTATTTCCATAGACATTTCTTACTTTTTTTTCTGATAGAGTTTTCGTGTTTTTACATCCAAGCTCCTAACGATAATTGAATGGCACGAAAGATTTTTCGAGAGCCCCTAGCCCCCCACCTCCTTTAAAAATGTCACCCCGATCTAACTCGTGCGTTTGGAAATTATTTACTCAGTTACGGATATAAATCTTAACTCGCATATTGATTACTCTCCGGAAAATAATCCCGCCTCGCGACAGCAAGCTATTGAATTAATTGATATAATTATTGGATAAACACCTCTAATTAAATCTGTCGCGTAATTTATTGGATTAAAAACAGAAATAGGAGTAGAATTTTTATAGGGAGGCGGTTCTCCTTTCCTTATAGCGTGCAACGAAGCCTTTCCTTGCCTCTCTAATCTCTCGCACTGATTTGAGATAAGAAATTTGATGGATATACGCTCTGGAATATCTTGCAGTTTGAACGTACACTCAGAGAGATGTATAATCTCATTTGCCATTCGCTTAACTATACAGGGTGTTTCTAAAACTTATGTCATCCTTTCTACCACGTATTTTTGAGGTCAAAATAAGACTTTTTTCCCCTATAAACACGTGTCCAAAAATACCCCCCTTTTAAGCTACAGCCCCCCCCCCCCAAAGTTTTAAAAAATGTTGGTTTTTTGGAATATATCGACCATAATTGAGCCATTCTTTGCAGTAAGGGCCCATAAGCGTATGGGCCCTTTTTCTGGAGACCACAGATTCAGCAAGCCCGTGACCTAAGCTTTCAGAATATATATATATAGTTATACATACATCAATAGAGAAAATGATTGACGTATATCGCTAGGTTTCCACGGGACGGAGGCAGTTGGATCTGGCGGCGCGGTGCAGTGCCGTGCTGTACTCATACTCTATCACTCTCGCACACACAGGTAGCATCGTTATCACCGATTTGACGATGATGTCATTGCTGGAAGGTAAGGGTCCGG